>PVJA010021451.1:0-35527 GCA_004027025.1 Myocastor coypus | reverse complement strand
TGCTCTGATGTCCTCCATACGTTTCTCCAGCCGTTTTTCCACTTCATGTATTTCTTTTTTTACTTCAGATGTTATCTCTGATCTCAGTTGCTCTATAAGTTTCTGCACTTGTGTGTCTGCCTCAGATGCTACCCATTCTGAGGTTTCATCTGTATAATTCTCATTTTCTTCCATGATAGTGTCTTCTGTATTTGGTTTGAGTGGGCACGGGTCCTGAGATTGCCTCCTACTCCTTGTTGTTATCATTTTGTATGGAAGCAACCTCTGCACTTTGGTGATGTTATGCTGTGTCTATGGGCGTTTGGTCTGGAGACTCCAAGGTGGTTCTTCTACAGAGGTTCCTGGCTCTTGTGTTGGGGCTCTGGCTGCTAGCTTTTGTGAATCCTGGCGGCTGTGGTCTGTAGGTGGAGGTGGAGCTTTGGGAGTGAGTAGTCCTGGTAGGCTCTTGGACCGGATCTGTTGCCAAACGGGCTATTTGATGGGTTCAGTGCTGGGGCTTGGGCTGGAAGGGTTCAAAAAAATAAAAAAAAAGGGGGCGGGCGGGGAAAGGGAAGGCAGGCCAAGGATCCTGACCCAGCCAGCGGTGGGGTTTGGGCTGGGCTGGAACAGGAAGTTAGTCGCGGGGACACAGAGGCGGGGCAGTGGGGCGCAGGGGCTTACCCGCGGTGGATGCGCAGGCTCAGCTCCCCGCGGTGGGGTTTGGGCTGTGCTGGAACAGGAAGTTAGTCGCGGGAACGCAGAGCTGAAAGAACTGTCTTTAAAGGACAGGTCAACAAACTGTGACTTGTGGGCTGTCAAGAGGGCTCAATGATTTTGCTTGCCTTGACAAAATTCCTGACACGAGAAATTTCAAGGAAAGAAAAATGTATTTTGACTACAATTTCAGAGGTTTCAGTCCATGGTCCCTCAGCTTTTGAGTTGTGGTAGCAATCATCTTTAGTGAAAGAACTGCTCCTCTTGTGGCAATTAGGGTATGTAAATGGTGGATGGTCCCTGAACTCACCAGGGCAGCCCTCCCAGTGACCCTGATTCCTAGCACTAGTGCCACCTCCTGAAGCTTCCCCACTCCCCAACAGCACCACTAGCTGGAGAACAGTCTTCCACAGAGGGCCTCTGGGGATTGAAACTACAACAAAAGCTTTTTAAACTTAAAGACTTTTGTGCTAAAAAGGAAGACAAAGGGAGAATTGGGAGGAGTAGGAGGAAAAGAGAAGGATGTGAAACCAGCCATGGGTGGCTCATAGAGCCTAAAATATTTTAAACTTGCATTTTATAAAAAAATTAGCCGACCCTTGACTTTGGTAGTTTCTATTTTATAGATAAAAATCCAAGGCTCTGAGGGTAGCTGCTTCACAAGAAACAGCCTGATCAAGTGGCAGGAGAAGGAGACTCATGCTGGCCAAATAGCCCAGTGGATTAAAGCACCTATAAGGAGGCGCAGGGGACGGGGGTTCAATACCCAGGCCAGCTGTACCAACCCTGCTCAGGGGCACGCTGAGATAGCAATTGAGACTGGCATGGTGGCACTCTCCTGTAATTCCAGTTCTTGGGAGGCTGTAAACAGATGGATCACTATGAGTTTGATCTAGTAGTAAGACCCTGAACACCCTGTAGAACTTCCACTGAAATTAAAAAAACAAAAGAAAACAAACAAACAAACAAACAAAAAACAGGAAAAGAGAAGTGGACTCAAGTTTCTTCAGGCACACTTCTCACTCTTCCTTCCCTGGGTTCAGTCTTCCACACAGGGCCTCTGGGGATCGAAACTATGAGTATTATGATTGCTGTAAAGTTTCCCGTCTGGCTCCATCAGTGATGCCTGTGGTGCATTTTTCATACCTACTTGCAGAGTTAGGGTGACTTCACAGGACAGAGACAGAGAATGCCACTCCTTTCACAACCAGCCACAACCTTGGTTCCGTGAGCACCTACACTTCTGACCAAGTCAATATAAATTAAGAATTTTTGTTATCCCCTCAATAATTCAGGAAAATGCTTTACTTTCTTTTGTTTTTGCATCTTCTGTGAGTAGGAAATTTCTTTTTAAAATATTTCGTATTCTCTTTAGATAACAATAGAAAAGTATAACTTATTTTCTTATGGAGGATTACTTGGGACCAGCCACACTGGAGAGACACAAAGGCCTGGGAAGATATCAAACATGAAGTTTCTTTGACCTCAGGGGTAGTCATCTCTGCAGCATATCACTGTGTGCCACCCATCTGGGTGGCTCACTGGAACTTTGGGGCTCACCCCTTCTTATTATTATCATTTGACCATGTACCACTGTTAAAAGGATCACTGCACTCAGTCACTAACTGTCCTAGAAGTTGGAGGGTTGTGCCAATTCCCTTGACTCAAAAGCCCTCTCCTCATCCTCTAACCACATGGCTATTCTTTCCGGCATGGGCAGACCCCATCTAAAGCTTCCTGGGGACAGCCCATAAATCCCCCACAATGAGTTACAAAAATGGTTTTATCACTTGGGAAGTTCCAAGGGTCTGCAGACTCCCTCCCAAGAAACCAGGACAAAGACCAGATAATTTCTTTGCTCTATAAGTCTAGGCCAGATCTGCCTCTGTCTCTCCTTTTCATTCTTTTGCATAAGAAGCCCAGAACTGATTTGGAGAAGTCTGCTTGACATAGGGAGGCTGGTGTGTTTCTTTCTCAAGAAAGGCCACTTCGAAATAGTATTAAATGGACTAGAAAGAGTTTGGCCTTATCTTCGTAGTTTTGAATATTTTCAGTTGTTAGGAGGAAAAGAACACAGTTTGAATGAAGGATTTTATTGTTTTGTTATTTAATACAATGAAACATTTTCTAATAATTTACCTCAATGATCCATTTAAGCCTAATTCCTTTAAAGTTTTTAGTTCCTTGGTATTATTTGCAATTTACTATTCTAATACTTACTTAGGTGTAGTATATAAATTTCTTTTTTTTTTTTCTTTTGGCTTTTTGAGACAGGGTCTCACTGTGCAGTTCAGGCTGGCTTTGAGCTCACTTTTGTAGCCCAGGCTGGTCTCAAACTCGCAGCAATCCTCCTGCCTCAGCCTCCCAAGTGCTGGGATTACAGGTGTGAGCCACCACGCCCGGCTATAAATTTCATAATAAATGATAAGTATGGGATATAACATAATTATTACATTTATTACACATAAAACATTTTAAAAGCCTGTTAGAACTTTTCATTTTCTTCCTAAAAATGATTTATGTAGAACAGGTTATGTCGTGAATGAAAATAGCCCTCAACTTCCCTCCTTCCTGCTTCCCTGCCCTTGAAACCTCTGCCTTTGTCCTCACTTCCTAAGGAGTGAGTCCCATTTGCTTGTTGCCACTGGCTCATTGCCTATGGTGAAATGAAGGGGGATTTGTGTGATTAAGTACATTGAAGAGTATGACTGCCGCAGTGACATACACAGGGAGCCAGGGGAGATGGCAGTGCTGATAGTTCCAGAACATCAAGATGAGTGCCCCTGTCTCTCAAACACCCTATGTGCTTGTGGGAGTCATAATTGTGTTTCTCTAGCTGATCTTCTCCCCTTTCCCCCATTCTTGTCCCTCATTCATCCTCTTCTTCGTAGTTTCCTAGTGGCATTCTCTGTCATCATTATCTCTGTTTCATAACTTTCTGTCCTTCCTCCAACTGTGGTAGAAACTCTGAAAGGAGGATGAGGACTAGAGTTTTTTTTTTCCCCCATTCTCCTTCCATCCACTTTTCAGTTTTATCCAAACCAGCATACCAGATGGTACCATAGGTATTTTCCTCTGTGGGCTCCAGGGTCTGGGTTGTGGTATTCAAAGGCACCTATGCTAGAGACATCTAAAACCTTGGTACCCCAAGATGATCTTGAATGAATAGAAATTTATCCCTTTTTGTGTATTGACAAGTGGGGTCAACTTGTAGTACCCAGCTGAACTGATCCAGTGTGGGTCTGAGGATTGTTGCTGGTAGCATAAGAGGATGAACTGCAGAAGAAGAGAAGCTCTTGAGAGCTGTTGGGAGCAGTAGGTTTCCCTGGAGGAGCTTGAAGTGTTGTTTTTCTTGATGAACTCAGCTATTTTCAAAGTGAATGGCTGTGGTTCACTTTGCAGGAGCTCTGGTCCTCACTTTGAGCATTGCTTCTTGGCTCCAGAGAGGAAGATGGTGCACTGCTTAGTCTCCTGGAGCAACTTGTTGTGTTGGTTTTCCTGATGGGAACTTCACTTTTCTTATCATTGAAGGAGCTTGGGACCTCATTGTTGCTGAGGATGGCTGTGGTACTTCTCAGGGGAACTCTGGTATTTACACTGAGTGTCATTCTTGGCTCCAGTGTAGGTCCCTCAGCCTGCTAGCACAGATCCTTCATCTCACTGGCACAGATTTTCTACCTTCCACCACTGACCTTTGTGCCTTCTCAATGAAGATCCATGAAACAGGCCTATATGAGACATTGGTGTGGGCTCTGGGCCTCCTGTTAGTCTCATGGGAGGCACTGTGATGGGGTTTAGGTCTTTAGCTGGACTCAAGCAGGACATTACTGTGGAATCCAGACTCTCAGCTGGATACTTTGGGTCTTTAGTGTGTGGATAGATTTCCTGTACTCACTTTGTATATGACTTTTAGGGTTACTATTATGAAATAATTCTCTAAATTATATGTCCTGTACTCAATTATTCCCTGTTGCAAAACCTCAAACTATGACACTCTTTAATGTCACTTGCTCTATCTCACAGGACAGGAGAGATTCTCTGGGTACTCCTGACTGTATTTGTTGGAGTACCTGCATATGAGTAGTGAAATGATAGGGGTGGATCATGGCAACCCATGAACCTGACAGCTGGGATCAAGGATGGGGATGGACCCAGAATCCAAAAAGCTGTTGGGACTGTTTCTGTGTCTTGCTTGTTATTTGCTACATATTTATAGCAAAAGAAGTCCTTCCTTATTGGGAGGGAGATGGCCCTTGCAGATCCAGAGAACATGTGGATGCTCATAGGTCAGCCATGTACAGAGATGGTCTCCTTAGTTCCCATGTCAGAGTTCCCTGAAGAGATTCTTAGTGACCAGGGGAGATTCACTAACCAAGAATATCAGTCAGGATCTTACTAGGGGAACAGATATAACACAAGATATACAAATGTACAAGAAAGGAAAAGATTGGCTTGTGATGATCAGTCAGAGAGTCAGATGAAGAAGTGTACAGAGAGTGTCTGCACACTGGCAACTGAAGGATTCAGCCCAAGGTCTGGTTCTCACTGCAGTGTTCCATGCAAGTCCATATCAGGAGGCCAAAGGGGCTGCAATGGGAAACTGATGAGTCTACACCAGAAGGCTGAAGGATCCAAGGCAGAGGCTAAAGACTCTGCACTAGAAGTTTAAGCTGACTGTAGACACCAGACCGGCTCTGGGGAAATGGAATGCTCTATCTTCCCTCAATTCCCTTTGTATCCTTTAAGTGATGAGTTAATCCAGGCTGGGGTCTCCATGCCATAGGGCAGGGCCTCCACACGCTAGGATGTGCAATTGCTGAGCTAATTTAGTTAAGGTTTTAACTCCTCAAGTTGACACAGTGTATCTATCTATCAACCACTACATCAGGCAAAGGAGAAGTCTTTGGTGCAGTAGTGGTGTAGGTACCTTCAGGACACCTACTATCTTAACCTTTTATTTGTCCATATAACATATACTATCATGTTGCCTGGAGCATGCTAACCAGTATTCAGGGCAGGGACATAACTGTGAGCAAGATGTAGTTCCTTCTGTTATGACCTTGGCCAACAGCTGTCTTGTCTATCATCCTGCTCTGTGGGGGAAAACTTAGTGTTGATCTATTTGCCTACTATTGTTCTCTTAGCTGTTTGTCCACTTTGGTTTATTTCTCATCTAATAGATATTTATTGAACTCCCACTAATTGCTGACACTATGCTTATTTATGTGGCAGAGTTGTAAGCATACACTCTTGTTTTGTATGATGATACTTGCAAAATGCATTAACTCAGGATTTGTCTCAGGAGTCCAAACTTGAAACCTTAGTCAGAATGCACTTTGCTATCATTTGGTATCATGTTTTCCTTAGATGATACAAATTTGTGTTATTTAGAAAATATTCATGTTTTTCTTTAACGAAGGCGCAGATCCACTCAAGGAATTGATGTGGAAGGAAGTTATCTTAGCCTTGGTGTTGGAGAGCTATTATCTATTTCCTCCTAAAATTCTCAGGCCTGGCCGGGTTGAAGCATATCAAGAAGAATACTGACACACGCTACGCATGTGTGAGATGTTATTTCTCTTAGTTCTGTCATTCCTTGTTTGTGTCAATAATTGTTGACCTCAATATTTGTTATGCAACATTGAAGTCATTGTTTGGAGAGACTACGTTTTCCATTCTTATTTTTATGTTTTGTTGTTGTTGCTGTTTGTTTGCTTGTTTGTTTTTGCAGCAAACTTTTTGATAACCCTAGTTATCAAATTTCCTTCCCAACATCTTGCCAAGTTTTCTTCTGAGATGCTTCTTATGCCTGTGCTTTTTCCCATTCTCCATTTATTTATTTATTTATTTTTTTTGTGGGACCGGGGTTCAAACTCATGACCTTGCACTTGCCCAGCAGGCACTTGTGCCTCGGAGCTATCTCCCCAGCTCCTCATTTAATTTATTTCTATCATCTTGTTTCTACATTGTAGAATTAACTTTCTCCTGTTACTATCATTGTTATTCCCCTCACCCTTTTGTCCTTGTCTTCTTCTTTTCATTTTGTTTTGAGATAAGGTTTCATTGTGCAGTTCATTCTGACCTTGAACCCATTGTGCAGCACTGTCTGGCCTTGAACTTGGAGTGATCCTCCTGCCTCAGCCTCCCTAGTGCTGATATTCTAGGCCTGTACTACCAAGCCTGACCACCCCTTCCCCCATCTTATCTACAAATCAGTCCCCTTTCTGTGGTTAGAACTGCAGGATGCTCTTCTCTCTTGCTAGAATCCTTCCATTGCTTCTGAGGCCCTTGAAGATGAGGTTTCTCCTTGTTCAGCTGGCATTAGTCCTTCATAGCCTGTGTTTTTCTGAGCTTTTTTCTGTTCTGGGCCTTGAACTTTGGTTGTTAAAAAATCAGTCCTTGATAAAACTGTCCATTTGACAAAATTCGCTTAAGCTGGCTTTGCCCTAACTCACATGTGCTCCTTTTTGCTAATATGAACCTTACCCATCTCTTCAGCTCTTCCATGGTGCCCTGAGCCCATGTTTGCCACCTTTCTACCCCAACCATTAGCAGAGTAGCTGATGACCTGCCAGCCTCTTTGGCACCACCCACCCCATGCCTGGTCACTTGATCACAGAGCCACAAAAAGTTGTTTCCATGGTTGCAGCTTTGCATCTTAAGGTAGTTAACATTTTAGAGGGCCAGAGCTGGATCCTCTGTTTTTGTGATACCAGCAGTACCTAACAAATGTTTCTCATTGTGGCTGCTCACTAGCATTGGGCAGAACAAAAACAAGAACCAAACATCACTGTAGTCTGTGAGGGAAGGGTCTGGGAGCTGGGCCATTTCCAGATCCCCTAAAGTTAAGAGCCTCCAAGGGACCCAGTCTGCGTAGGGAACTGTTCTGATCCAAACTAGTGTAAGTGGCTTGTATTTCATTCATGTCATTGCATCTCTTCTTGAGGAACTCAAAAGGACCTTTTATGTGACCTGGTTAAAGGTTATGTGTTTCCCCAGTGATCAGGAATTCTCCTATGTGCCAGGCAAGGTTGGGATGCTGAGGTCACTGCAGTGAACCAAGCAAGTCTCTGTTATGTTATCTTAAATCTTTCATTCTTGGGTGCAGGAAGATGACCATAAATAAGTAATGTCAGGTAATGGTGAAAAATTCCATGGAGGGAAATGAGGCCAGGTAAGTGGCAGAAAGAAAAGCAGTGCTCTCATACAGGCTGCTTGCAAAAAATATTCTCCACATTAAATCAACAAGAATGATGGTGTGTACTTGGCCTCAGACCAAAGGGCCTCTGACAGGTACTCTTGACTTGGGTGATGTCTTAGTTTCCTTCTGATTTACCTTTTATCTAATATTCAGGGTGATAGGACAGCTCTTACTAACTGATTTTGTTTTGTTTGTCTATCTCTTATGCTGAGGATTATAATCCTCATAATCGTTTAAAAAATCTTTTATTTAGTGCAGGGTCTCGCTGCTCAGCTCAGATTCACAGTGATCCTCCTGTCTCAGCTCTCCAGCGCTGGGATTACAGGTGTGTGCCACCATGTCTGGTTTTAGTGGCTTGCACTGTGTGCCTGGGGTTCTGGGGCTGGCAAGCCATGTGGTATAGTGGATCAAACTCAGGTCCTTGTGCTTGCCAGTCAGGCACTTATGCGGCTGAACCATCTCATCTCCTCAGACCAATCGTCATGATCATTTAAAAAAAATGTTTTAGCTAAAACTTTGTCTTTCAAAAATATGACAATGTGCAGTATTTTTTTTTTTTTTTTTTTTGCAGTTGGGAGCTTACTCTAATAAAATGTGCATTTTATTTTTTAAATAATGCTCAGCATGAAAGGTGGAAAAGATGGCAGGTTTGACAATGAAGGCAGATTTAAGGACAGTAAGCATTCATCTTTGGGGCACTTCTGTTTCTGTAGCCTCTCCTCTTAGAAGCCTTTCTGCAGAGGTCCTGTCTCCAGGAGGGTCTCATGTCTTGCGATTAGAGTAGCAGTTTGCGCAGAGGACGCACTTTCCACGTAGACGCCCCTGAAGGGACGTTGGCAGAGCTGGCTCAGCCAGGGAGGCCTCTCCGTGGGGCTGTCGTGAGATCTTCAGGCGTCGCTGGCGCGCAGGGACGGCAGACACAGCAGCGCGCTGGGCCACGGGCGGGCTGGTGAGGACGACACCGCTGGGCGACTCCGGCGCTGGCCGTTTGTCTCCAGGGCCTGGGAACAATCAGAGGACGCCAGGGGCGAGAGCGCCTCCCGGGCTCAGGGGGCCCGCGGCCCGCAGGTGGGGGCCTCGCGGCGCGCGTCCTTTGTCTGCAGCGCCTTGCGCCCCACCCGGGGGCCCGGGGAGGGCGGGGCGCTAGGGGCGGGGTGGGGCGGGTGCGGGCGAGGGCGCGGGGCGGAGCCTGCCGCAGGGCGCCGTCCCCAGCCAGGTGCACAGGGCCGCGGGCCGCGCCAGCTCCTTCCCGCGCGCCTGACTTGTGCGTGTTTTGTTTTCTGCCCGGCGCCTGTCTCTGCCGCAGGACCAGTTCGTTCTTCTGCGGGCTACAAGAAGGCGGAGGATGCGATGTCCCGGGCCACGTCTGCTGGAGACCAGCTGGAGGCAGCGGCCCGCACCATTTACCTCAACCAACCGCATCTGAACAAATTCCGCGACAACCAGATCAGGTGGGAGAGGGCCGAGCGGTGGCTTCCACGCAGCGGGCTACCGTCGCCCGTCTGCGGACCCGGGGACACAGACCCTGCCCTCTGCTCCTCTGCATTTACGCTGCTCCCCTCCTGTTGGGTCCCCAGGAGGTTTTATTCTAATGTCACTGACAGAAGTCTTTCATCTCTGGAGCTGCTTTCCAGGAACCCCCCTTAATCTCATTTTAATCTGAATGCTGTGTCTCGGTTCGCAGACTGTAATGTGGGGAAGTGCTTTACACGGGAACCCTAGAGGTCACCAGGACCCGCGTCCAGTCCTTAGTGGCCTATGACATTCCCTGGAAGCTTTTTATTTGCCAGGAAACTTTGCCCATACCTAGCAGAAAAATTGAGGCAAGGCGATAGCGAAGTGACTGCACTTCGCTGGCTTCGGTGCGCCAATGTCTCGACTACCAGCTGAGTGAATCTCCATTCAGGGAACTGCAGCTAGAGCCACTAAATAATGTACCCCTGGGCACACGGATGCGAAATGGCAAAGCTGGAAATCGAGCCGCCGGTCTCGTTAGCAAGCAGTCCGCTGAGCAAAGCTAGTTTTTTGTTTTTTTGCATGGGTGTTAGTGCCATTCCAAATGTCATTAAACTTTCACGTTTAGACAATTTTATTCCTGGGAGTGACTTCAGAGAGTGTAGCTGCCCAGAATGCCATGTTTGAGCATAGAGAAACTCAGTGATCAGGTTGCACAAGGATTAAGACAAATCTTATTGATTCCCGTGTAGTGTTTTATCTTGAACATTTTGGCTAAAACCTCGTAGTTATGTCTAAGTATTCTTTAGTGAGTGTACTGGCTGCTGAGCTTTCTTTAGGAAGGTCTGTCTGTTGGGCACTGTTGTAGCTTGGAAAGATTTGAGGTAGAATAACAACGTGTTACAGCGAAGTAATGCCTTCGTTGGTTAAGGGGGTATGATATTGTGCTGGCGTTATTTTACGTTTGAACAGTGACCCTTGGACATTCATTATACATACAAACATCCGTTATACTGCATTGTAGAATACAAGCTGGGCTCTCATTCTAGAATGAGTGGGTTTGTTTTAAGACATTGGGCAACAATAATTGCTTTACAAACTTGGATGGTGCTCATCAAAAGGGCGGATAACAAATGTTTGCAAGGATATGGGGAGAAATTGAAGCTCTCATATACTGTTGGTGGATTAAAAAACAGGGCACCTGCTTCAGAAAGTAGTTTTTGGCAGTTCTTTAAAGACTCAGTGTAAAATTACCATAAAAATAAAAGAAAAAGAAAAGAAAAAGAAATTCCAGAAATTCCACTGTTAGGTACATTTAAGCATGAGAAGCAAAAACATACATCCCTACAAAACCTTGTGCACAAATGTTCACATCAGCATTGCTTATAATGGTTCTAAAGTGGACACAATCAAAACATCCATTAGCTGATGGAGGACTGAAGTATAATAAGGTGTCCATCCAATGGAGTATTATTTGGTCATGAAAATGAATGAAATATACATGCTACTATCTGAATGAACTTTGAAAACTTTGCAGTGAATGAGAGAAACCAATCATACACAGTCTCATAGTTTGGGACTGTATTTCAGTGAAGTGACCCAAAGAGGCAAATCTAGAGAGACGTAAGGTAGAGCAGTGGTTCCCAGAGTGGGTGAGGAGGAGAGAGCAGAAGACTCAGTGCTAATGCACATGGGCCTTCGGTGGGCCTGATGGCTGCTCCAGGCTATCAACAGAAAGCCACTTGGAACCCAGCAGTGCTGGCACAGCTCCACTTCCTTACACTTTCTGATACATTCATATTGAATTCCTTTTCAAAACATAAAGGTTATTTTTAAAAGATACAAGTATATGGAATTGAAGAGTTACTTTTCTTTTTCTTTATTTTGGCTTTTTGATACATGGTCTGACTGTGCAGTTCAAGCTGGCCTTGAGCTCACTTTTGTTGCCCAGGCTGCTCTTGAACTCTCACTGATCCTCCTGCCTTGGCCTCCCAAGTGCTGGGATTATAGACATTCCCCACCACACCTGACTTACGTTTCTTTTTAAACTTTGGTGCATTTTTCAAAAGTGTTTTTGCTAAGTTCTTACCAATTCTTTTAGGTTTGGTATCCAATTGGGCCTGTTTATTTTTAAAATTTTTATTTATTTATTTATTTATTTATTTATTTATTTATTTATTTTTGTCTTTTTTGAGACAGGGTCCCGCTATGCAGTTGGGGCTGGCCTTGAGCTCACTTTTGTAGCCCAGGCTGGTCTTGAACTCGCACCAATCCTCCTGCTTCAGCCTCCTGAGTGCTGGGATTACAGGTGTGAGCCACCACGCCCAGCTCAATTGGGCCTGTTTAAAGCTGAGAGAAGGTGGGCATGGCAGCACACACCTGTAGTTGTGGTTCTGTCACTTGGAAAGTTGAAGCAGGAGGACTACTGTGAGTTCAAGGCCAGTCTGGGCTACATAGTTCAAAACTAACCTGAACTGCATAATGAGACCCTGGACACCCCCCGCCAAAAAAAAAAAAAAAAAGTCAAAACCCAAAACTAAACAAGAAACCACACACACACACACACACACACACACACACACACACACATGCGCGCACGCGTGCCCAAACAAACAATACAAACAAAAAGCTGAGGGAATAAAACAAGGTCTTGGCTTTTGTTCATATCGTCTGGTTTCCATGTGATGTGAAGATTTTAAGAGATTTGGCAATGGAGCTTCTGTACATGTCTTGTAATCCATCTCAGTCACCAAGAGACGACTTTTAAAACTGATTTTATTCTTGTCAGATTCCAAGTGGCTACTTGACCAATTTCATTTGTGCTTCCTTTCCTTTCCTTTCCTTTCCTTTCCTTTCCTTTCCTTTCCTTTCCTTTCCTTTCCTTTCCTTTCCTTTCCTTTCCTTCCCTTCCCTTCCCTTCTCTTCTCCTTTCCCTTCCTTCCTTCCTTCCTTCCTTCCTTCCTTCCTTCCTTCCTTCCTTTCTTTCTGGGAGTCAGGTAGGAGAAAAATAGTATGTGAATGTACAATGAGTTGTTAGGGATAAAGTGAGCATGTACTAACTATTCTATGTAACACCTTGTGTAGGTATGTAATTGGATTCACTAAAATATACCACATTAAATATTAAACCTCATACAGTCTCTGACTTCATGGCTTATACTGTTAAGCTCAAGGTTTTTGAATGCACTGGATGGGAGTGGTATGAAATTAAAATGTAGCCTTTGAAGTTCTGTTGGGTATTTGATTCACTTTTACTGTGTGTTTAAGTAGGAGACACTAAGGGTTAAGTGCATCCTTTAGTTCATTAGAAATTGATTACAAAGCATCTTAAGCATTAAAATTTAAGGATTTTGCAGGACATTGAGCCATAGCACTTAAGCACTTTAATGATGCTGAAGTCAAGTTTTATATGCAATACTGTTTTTAAAAAAATTTTTTTTTAAATTTGACTATGAATATTTGCTAGAAGTTGATAAAGCTCTTTTTTTTTTTCTTGTAATACTAGGGATTGGTGGAACTCAGGACCTTGAGCTTGCAAGGCAACCACTTGTTCTGCTGAGTCTACCTCCCTGGCCCCAATAAAGCTATTAAAGGGAATATTTTCACAAAAGGGAATTTTTTTCTTTTTAACCATAGTTTACCATAATTTTTCATGAGAAAAGGTTACTTTTCTTTGTTGGCAGGGAGGGTTTATCTAGGTTTATTTACATATATGCATATGTGCATGTATATAGGTCTAGATGTGTATATATACATAACACATATGTGTATATGTGTATACATACATATATAACTATATATATACAGTCATTATTATTTTGTTTTCTGGTTTTGTGATGCTGGGAATTGAACTCAGAACCTCATGTATGCTAAGTATGCACTCTAACATTAAGATACATCCCACTTATGCTTGCTTTTAAATTAAGCTTTTTGGAAAGAAGGGACCAGGTAGGACAGCTGAGGCTCACATGGGTCTGTTAAACTCAGAGTGTCTGATTTATTCAGATGTATATGCCTTAGGATACTCAGGAACTCTTTGGAATAGAGTTCTCCCACTCATTCTCGCACCCCAGTATCTTTCCAGGTTAGAACCTTGTGGTCTTGGCAATTGCCTTCTGTTTGCCTTTTGGTTTCAGGACAGGGCTGAGGATGGGAGTTTGAAGCTGAGGGAAGAAGGTCGTTGTTGGGCTCTGTGGGGAGGAAGAGTATGCGTGCAACAGGGCAGGGATCTTAGGGTCCAAAGTTAACATGTGGGAGTAGAGTCACCTAAGGAAGAAGATCTAGCCCTTTAGAAGGATCAGGAGATAGAAGCGAGCATGTGGCCCCTGGGATTGGCTGACCTTGGTGGCCCCCGAGGAATGTCCTACATGGAAGCTCTAAATTCTGGGCAATGCTTTGAATTTCTGGAAGGGCCTGTGCCACCCAAGTAGGTGTTTGACTCCTCAAACCTTGGTCTTACTCTTGATATTGGAAGCAATACCAGTGTCTGATCTGAATCCTTATGGTGCATTTGCTGAAGTTTTCCATGATGGAAGCCAGTGAATTTGCATTGTAATAGGATAGAGTTGTGAAGTGTTTTACTTCTAAGCAGTGATTCTTTAGCTTCTTAACTACATGGACAATACGATTCTTCACCTTGTAGGAATAAATAGCAAATAAAAGAATACTCCAGTGTTCATATATGTGTGTAGAATAATGTCTGTGTCTACATTACAAGTTCCCATTTTCTGAAGTATACAGTTGTGTCTCCTTTTAAATGCTTCTGTGTGTAATTTAATCATCTCAAGTTATAATTCAGTGGCATAGAGCATAGTTACAGGGTTGGGCCAGTATTGTCAGAGTCAATTTGAGAAGAAAGTCCAAGCTGTGTTGTACTCCTGACCTTGCTTCTTCCCAGACCGAAGTATCAGCCAATCTACTGCATTTTTCTCTACATGGTCATTTCATAGTCACAGCATCACTTCTTTTTGTGTGCTTTCAGTTAAGTACTAAATGTTTACAATGAGTTTGCTATTTAGAAGAACCTAGTGGTGAATCTTTAATTTTGTATATCTAGAGTTCGAAAGATATTTAAAATTAAAATATTTCTCTACAAAAATATCTTGAAATGATTTACTGATCAAAGAAACAATCAACATTTATGGCGCCATGGTCAGACATAGGTAATCTTTTGGAGAGTATTGGCAGGACAGTTGAACTAGTGAATTTCAAAGCTGTTATGATTTTCTTTCATGTTTGATATGTACTTTTCAAAACATATTAGAAATGTTTATAGATGATCGATTTTGAATGAATGACTTATTCAATTTAGGTGGGCATTTTAGCTAGCAAAAATCTTCATTAACTTGAGTTCTGTCCTGTTATCACATTTTTTCAGGTTGGTTCATCTCACAGGAAAATTGCTTTATATAAATATTTTGTTGGTTTTGCCAAGATAAGTTTAAAATAGGAAAGGGAATGAAGGACTTGGAGATAGGGTTCTATAGGATCATTGTTTTATATACATTACATATCCCTATTCTGAAAGCTCCAACTCTGAAATGCTCCCAGTTCCATATTTTTGAAAGCTGGCATAACACTGACACCACAGGTTGAAAATTCCATATTTGTTCTTATTCAGTAAGTCACAAATACAAATGCTCCCAAAATATTATATGAAATTGCCTTCAGGCCAAGCAATATATGAAATCAGTAAGTTATAAGTCTAAATTTTGGTCTCTGGGGTTTCTCCTTGCATATATGTGGACATTCTAAAATATTAAAATAAAAAGGAAAAATAAATGAAATCTGGAATACTTCTTGTCCCAAACATTTTGGATGAGAGATATTCAACTTTCTGTATTATGCTGGGATCCTAATAGCTGAGGAATGAGAAGAACAAGCAATCCTCAATACCCAGTTTGGTAATGACAAGTAGAGGTACATGATATGTACCAGCTCCACTGTCATTAAGCATTGTGACGATTAAAGAATCTCCTCAAAATTTTTTAAAGTTAAAAAATTTAGATATGATCTGGTTTTAATGTATAAACTGTTTTAAATTTTAAAATGAAGCAATTTTAAGATCTTACTAAGAATAATTTTCTTTTGATTCACAAAAAGATCTTTGTCTTACAAAGCAGAGTTTATCTGTCTCTGCTTTGAGGCCGATCTCCTTGGAGTTTGACAAAGGTAAAAGTATTCCTCATGCACATTAATTGCTGATGCTGAAAACATTCTACCTATCTATCTTTAGACAGCTTCAAGACTTCCCTGGGATATACGCTATATTTACATTTGAGACCAATACTCAGTCATTTCCAAACCAGGTACCATATTTTCAGAACCTGAATGTCACAATAGACCACGAGTCCTTACTTTGACATGTCAGCAACAGTTCATGCCACAGAAAAATCTTATAATTAGAAATGTTACCTGGTTTACACCTCTGAACAGGCTTCTGAAGCGTCTCACAGAAGAAAAGATTGAAACTCGGGGCCCTTGTCACCATGTATTCCAGGTAATTGTTGAATGTGTGAGCTTTCTCGAGCCATATTTTTAGAAACAAAAAAGAATATCAGCCTTTGGGCCAGTTTTATGTTTAACATTTCTAAAGAAATAGCAAATGTCTGGAAGAAAAAAACTCTCACAGTGTAGTTTTTCTTTATCAGATTGACCCCAGAGTGGGTGGATAACAGAGGCCAGTTTGAATTTGACCAAGGAAATGTTTCCATTTTTACAAATAGGTGAAGATATGTAGTTTGATTTCACAATTTCATCAGTAATTTTCCTATCTTCTCAAATTCTATGAACTCTTATTGTTTTATGTGAACTTGGGGTATTTCTAGTCTTTATGAAATTAAGCATCAGGAATTAATTAGTAGCACAGAAATAAAAGTTAACTGGAGTTGGGATGGATGAATGAGGCATGACAGCAACCAGCAAAAGAAAATTATTTTGGTGAAAAGACTGGTGGTTCCTGAAGAAAGTCTGTCCAGTAAGTATATAGCTTTCTCAAGATAAAAATGTATTCTAAAATTAACCAGAAGAACCTGGGAGAATAAGAAATAAATGGTAAATTCTTGTGTTTCTGCTCAATATATGTTGACAAATGTTGGGCTGTTTCATTTAAAAAAATGTCTTGAACCTCCAAGGGATGGTGGTCAAAGAAAAGAATCATTGTCTTCCTATGATTCTCATGCTAAGTAGATAGGAGAACATTGGATCCTGGGGTCAAAGAACTTTCTCTCAGCTCGCTGGTAACACTAAGAATTAGTTTGCATGACCTCTGATCTAGTTGTACAGAAGCGTAAAGTGTCACCAGCAGCATGGACTGGAGGGGATTGATTTTGTTGTTTGGTTGGTCCTGACAACTTCTGGGTCATCATCTAGAAAGTAGCACTGAAGTATTTGTTCCACTCCTTACTCAGTGGATAGCAAAAGCTTACTCTGAAATAAGAGGAATCAGCAACCCTTTTAAGAGGGACAATGCTTAGAGAGAACAAAAAGAGAGGTCTAGTCATTGTTGGTGTGCAGGGACCTTTTACAAAGAAATTTCCTGAAATCCATGAGGTTGGGGCTGATCATTTAAACGCTGACCAATTCTTTTCTGTTAAATGAAAGCCAGCTTTTCAAAACTTAAATTGCAGGTTTTTATACTAAATGTAGTTAAAGTGGTTTGAGGATGACTTTGGGATATGGCTGCCCATTGCAATGGGTTCTCCTATGTATCTTCAGTACTTGCTGTATATATCATCACCGAAAAGGTTCCTAGAAAGTGTTGATGGGTTTCCACTTCCAGGCTTGTTCAAAGGGGAAAAGCATATGGTAAATTTACTTGTGTGCAGCAACATGAGGGGTGTAGTGGCTGAACCATATAGACAACTGAGCACAGGGGCAGCAGACTGGATTTACAGGTGAAGAGCTGATACAGAAGTAGAAGCTGAGGCGAGGAGGTGCTCAGCGTGGAAGGATTTTTTGTCTTGTGATGCGGATGATGTGTCCAGGTTATAGGCCCCTTGGTCATCTCAGAGTCAGGTCAGACCTCATCTGTTTTCCTATGGAAATATCTTTCCAGTGCAGAAAGGGAGTATCAGAAAAACTTGTTTATCTCTGCTCACTGTTTACTTCACTAATGGAGTTTCTCTGTATGACAGCCTCTCAGAATTGCTCCAGTGTCCTCTTCCTCAGCAGAGCCATCTTGGGTTTGCCAAGAAATGTGCTTTAGAGCCCCACATGTCAGAATTCTGCAGTTACCCAGGTTCTATATGTCAGCAGTTTCCAAGCTTTGTGGATCTCATACCTCCTCAGTCAATTTTTTTAGCATAAATCTTTAATATGAGCATTTAAATATCCTTAGACATGTAGTATCATCTTCAGTCACTCTTAAAATTCAATATGTGTTTATCAAGATTCCCAGTTGAGCATGGTGGATGTAAATACTTACTTTTTGCCAGTTTTGGCTAGTTTGAATACTTTTGGCTGACTTATCTGGTTTATATAACAAGTTAGGGAAATGGTTTTAAAGAGCTTTTATTAGAGGCCAATTTTGCTGTTTTTAAAAATTTGTTCATAATTGTAATATTAGTGTCATTTTCAGTGTGATTTCATTTCATGATTCTTAACCTACTTGCTCATTTTTAATTAGTTTAATTAAAATTAAAGTAATACGGAAATGCACCTATCTGGAAACACACAAACTGAATCCTATAGTGCTCATAGTGAACAGACAGACAGATCGAGGGTACTGCTGTTGTCCAGATTGTCAGCTAAGAATACCATAGCAAAGTGCTGTAGACAGAGGTTTATTTTCTCACAGTTTCAGAGGCTAGAAGTCCAAGATTAGATTGAACACCAGCATTAATGGTTTCTAGTGAGGCAATGAGAAAGAGGGAGGGAGACAGAGAAAGGGAGGGAAAGAGGAAAAGGGAGGAGAAGGAGAAGAGAGAGAGAGAGAGAGAGAGAGAGAGAGAGAGAGAGAGAGAGAGAGAGAGACAGAAAGAGAGGAAAGGAGGAGAAGATAGAAGAGGAGAGGGGAGGGGAGGGGAGGAGAGGGAAGGGAGAAGAATCTCTTATGAATTCATCCAGTCCTCCTTTTCATCCAAATGTCCTAGCTCCAAACACCATCACCTTGAATGATTAGGACTTCAATATATGAATTTTGGAGCATAAGGCTCACTATCTAGTATGCCACACACTAAGATCCCGATTAGAGAGCTTTCCCTTGGGCTGTGTTACATAGAAACATGTTATGACACCAGTGCTAAATTACTTGATAAGTGTTACTAAAGCAAAATGTTTTTGTAATACTACTGGTGCTCAGGCCAGTGACCTGAATATGGGACCACCAATAGAGTACGTTCAGTTAACTACTCACCTCAGAAGTATGATCATAACGAAAAAGGAAAAAAGAATTCATTCATAGTTTGGCTAAACCAGGAAGACAACTGGTTTGCCTTTCCCTGAATTCATAGATGTACTTATAGGAGGAATCATTCCTGGGGAATAAAAGCTAAGAAATATGCACAGTAGATTCAGCCTAGCTGTGGGCTAAGTTATGTCAGAATCTTATTTTTTGTGTGTATGGGTTCTGCTACTGCATCTTCCTGACATGAAAGGCCTGGGCGTTGGGGGCAGTATCTCCTAGGCAGACTTGGAGCTTGCAGTGGCGCAGGGGTCGTAGACTAAAGAGGAAAGGCTGTAGATAATGGGCCAGAGGATGGGTTTGAGAGGCAAAGTCAGTTTGCAAGCTCTGGTGGGGAGAGGTGCCTATGGATGTTAACAGTCAACAGTGCCATTCCAGGAAAGAGCTGGGATGAGGGAGGACACAGGATCTGGTGAGGAATAAACAGGCAGCTAAGATGGGCCAGCTGTAACCACTAGAAGCTTTGACAGGGGCAAGTGACGAAATGGTCCTTGGGCTTGAGTTGCTTTGGCTGAGGCATGTGTGCTATTCCTTAGAAATGTTAGATGTTTCCCTAGACTTGACATCTATAAAACCACAGCCTTAGTGAAGAGGAAGAGAAAGAACCCCTGTGGCAGTTAGAGGTGATATTGCAAGGTGAAGGGAGTACAGGGGTAGACACAGGTGTATCCCAGGGTTTCAGTTTGAATGACTGGGGAAGGTATTGGCACTGTTTCTCTTGTTTGTGAGTTTCATTTTGGTTGGAACTGTATTGCACGGTGGGTTGGGAGCAAAGTGATAACCTCAAAATATAAGAACCCTCTCATGTTGAGACCAGAGGCACATGGGGCATCCTCTGTCATCTGAGTCATGAATGAGCACAGTTGTTTTGTGCCTCTCCTCCACTAATGTGGGGGTGGTACTCCTTCTACTAGAGTGACACTCCTCCTTGTCCCTACTTCTAGGTATGTTTTGGTGCCAGGATGCTCTACTTAGTGAACAAGAACTGGAGTAACTTTATACCTTAGAGTGTAGTAAGAAGTAGATCAGAGTGTGCCCAGAATCAGGGGGCAGCTTTGGTTGTGCCATATGAGAGCCACATTAAGTATTACTACTAGAAAGATACTGCTGCCATTCATGTTGCTTACTGTCTTAATTTTTGACAATCAACTGATAAGTGAGGGGAAAAGTAAAATGGGTTTGAGTATTACTTTGTGCAAGGTATGGAGGTGGCTTAGCAAATAAATGTGGAGACTGAAGAACAGAGTCTTATGGGTGTTGAGTTATTTTAAATATGTATACAGGTCTAATATGTGAATAGCACTTGGGTGGATTGTTAATCAAGAAAGTGGGAAAAAAAAGAAAAAGTTGTTTCCTTCTTGTGCTGTATTCAAAGAACAAAGCAAATTAGTGAATTTGGTAAAATTCACTAATAGGAGCTGGTGAGATAACTCGGAGGACTAAGTGTCTGCTTAAGCAATCACAGGGACTGGGGGTTTGATCCCTGGTACCACATGCCACACTGGCCCTGCCCCCAGGGGCACTGAGTGGCCACTGAGACTGAGTGTGGTGGTGCATGCTTGTAATCCCAGCACTGGGGAGGCTGAAAATAGGAAGATCGCTGTGAGTCTGAGGTGCATCATGGGACCCTGTACCAAATACATAATGAATGAATGAATGAATATTCACTATTACCTCCTTCTTAAACCAAATACCACTCAAGACTCTGTGCCATAGAGTGGTTCCAATCTTAAACTCTATTAAACTCTATCCAGATGGTCAATGGGAATTGTATTGACTTGCAAATACCACGTCTCTGTCTTTCTGTCTTTTTTTTTCCTCTTCCCTATTTGGAACAATGGAGTTTTTGGCCACTTGGATTTTTCTCAGAATCTTTCTAAAGATGTTGGAACCATGCGTGATACTTTATGTGAATACTTAACTAGAAATTTACTTGTATGAAGGATTACTGTTTAGACTGTGGGGTAAAAAATTATGTTTTTATTTTTATTCAATAAAATGTAGAAATTTCAAAAGTATTACACCTAGTGTGTGAAACAGTTTCCAAGCTCTTACAATTTTGGAGCTCTTTATTTAAAATGGTAAGGTTATTTGTTGAGCAGGATAATTACTTCCTTAGTATTCCATCTTTGTTAGAACAGCCTCATATTAATTTTTAATGTTACCCTTACAAATTAGAGTTCATTAATCATTCCAGTGTCACCGTACCAGAGTAAATTAAATTGTCTCATAGAATGAAGATGCCGGGGGGGAGGCAGAGACATTAGTTTCTCTCAGTGTCATTGTCTTGCCTGCCAGCTGCTGCACAGTTTGATCACCATGCCTATTTCAGTAAAGTTTTATTCACTATTTAAGCTCAGGCATTGTCAGAGAAGTAATTTTTTTTTCTTCTGGTGAAATTGGGGATTGAATCCAGGGTCTTGCCCAGGCTCACTAAGCATGGGTTTTGCCTCTGAGCCACATTCAGAGCCCTCAGAAGTATGTACGGTCATACAGGATGGCAGGCGAGGAGAGGAGAGAGGGACAGGAGGACATTGGAGACACACAGTGATTCTCTCAATGGAAGTCTTGATATAGGTTAGCTAAATTTGTAAGCCAAACATTGTGGCTATTATAAAGCAAAACTATACCCTAAGGAATGAGTTGTACTGATAGATCCATCAACCTTCCCTCCCACATGGTGTGTAAATGTGTACATCCATATACAAATGCTGCAGCTCTTATTTAATACTTAGATTCTATATGGCTCTTACATGAACATCTGTCTCCATGGGGAGCATTTTAATTCTAGGCCATGGTTTGCAGGTGTTGTAAGTTCTTCCTTAACATTGAGGCTCCCTTGATTCCCAGATGTTGGTTCTAGCTTTATGTATGTATGTATGTATGTATGTATGTATGTATGTATGTATGTTATGGCTGGCTCAGCTTGCCCTGGGGGTAGGGCTGGCATGGCATGTAGTACTGGTGATAGAACTGCAGTCTCTGCAGTTGCATTAGCTTGCCTAAGCAGGCACTTCAGACTGCTGAGCTGTCTCACTAGCCCAGATGTTGGTTCTGGATGTGGGCTCTACTTGAGAACAGCAATGGCCCCTCAGCAGTCAGGATCATTTTTAGTCAGTACTACAAAAATGTGGGTTCTAATATCACTTTTAATTAGTGTTTCTGAACTATCATGCACTTAACAGCACGCTTAATAGTTAGCAAACAGTCCCTGACTCATTTGTTTTTTATTTTTAAAAAAATTTATGTGTTTGGCACAGGGTCTGACTACATAGCTTGGACTCACTGATACTCCTGTTTCAGCCTTCCCAGTGCTGGGGGGATTACAGGTGTGCACCATCACATCCAGACTTGGTGGCCATCTCTGAGTCTAGGGGTGAGGCTGGTGCAGCATGTGGTGCTGGGAATTGAACCTGGGTCTTTATGCTTGCTTATGCAGGCACTTAGACCACTGAGCTATCTCTGACTCCATGCCTCCCTTCCAGACTCACTCATTTGTAGAGTGAATTCTGTCACTCCAGGAGCAAATGCTGGTTTCTCACATGCCAGGATTCGGGTCTTTTTCTTGCACCTTTGGGCAGAAGCTTTCTTCTTTGGGCATGATAATAGTTGGTGACTTAAATTTACATTGGTATTGTCCTTCAGAGAAAATTTTTAGTAAGGATTGGCAGTGCTTTCAGTTTCTTGCCCTTCAAATTGTACCCTGAACCTTCAAAATTCTTTGTTAATATGTATGAATTTTGAGGAAAGGTTGCAGGGCAGGAGATGGCTGTCACTGAGTGAGAGTAATCATGTGTTCCATTTCACTTCAAAGGAAGATGAATTTCTAGTTTCATGGCCCATTTGCTTGTATTTTCTTTGGATGGTTCACGAGAGTGATGAAGTGTTGCACAAACATGTTTTTTTTAAATCACATGCCATACACATACTAGGCCTAAGAAAATACTTTCAATACGGTGCTGATGTTTGCTATAGGTCCAAGTAAATATGTTATGGACATGGTCCTGGGATATTGAAGGAATTTGGATAGTGGATTGCTTCATATGAAGATAACTGAATTTGATTTTAAAATTAAAATTTTTTATATAAGTAACTTGAGAATACTAATTTAACATCCTTCATATCCAAAGATGTTTTCTCACATATCAGTTGAAAGCTTTTTGATTATGCTTTTTTTTTTATTATTCTACCCTGAAACATCATGAGTTTTGATATTTTGAGATACTACCATTAGAAAAAGCATTACAGTAGTCACATCTGGCCTTCTAAAGAAGCTTGTGCATATTTATTTTTGAAATACACTGCATATTTTAAAACAAGGGCAACACAAACAAGGATCCTCATATATGTGTGGAATAATAATATTTAAAATGACTAAAGCTGTGGTTGGGTTCTGCACAAGTGATAGATCTGTGTAGCAGCTTTTAAGATATCTTCTCTGCTTATGAAGGCTTTCTTTTCTGTTTCTTGCTTGCAATTTTCATTAGGACATATTTGCAGTATATATGGTCACTTTTTTCTTTTTTCTTTCTTTTTTTGCAGGGAGTCAGTCCATAGTCTGTCTTAATTCTCTTTTACTTCCCCTTCCCTTCTCTTTCCTCTCTTGCTAGATCTCTTGGTCCTTTTCCCAGCTGCAGACCAGGTAGTCACTGACCAGAAAGTGAATAGTTTTCTCTGTAAAATCTTTCTTTTGAGGGTTTTCTGTAAAATTACAAGATGTGATGTTGCAGGTCTTTGTAAAGTGCTCTCTGTGCTTCTGCTGTCTGCTTCTCGGCATTGCCCTGTCCATGTTCCATGGCTGGGACGTGCCTCTCCTTTACTGTTGCACACTTGCAAAGCTAGCCTGGTTGGGATGCCACGATGAGGTGTCTCAGTTGTAACTTCACTTCACATAACAAAAATCTAGGTGCTTTTCCATCCGGAGCAGGCCTGTGCTTGCTATTTGAGACTCAGCCTCTTTGTGATTTTGTTGTAAGTGACCCTTCTGTGTTGTCAGCCCTAATAATGGTGACAGTTAAAGGAGTTACCAGTACTAAAGCACTTGCAGCAGTACTGGCTGAATGCTTTATAGATTTTGATATTTTCCTTCTTTGTGTTTTTGATTATGCTTGAGAATACAGTAAGTCTCCTACCAGCCTTGGTATATATCATTTGAGTTTTAAAAACAAGCCAATTTTGCATTGTATTTGTAGAGATTAAAAGCTAACATGCTAGTTGAGTAGAATGAGTGTATTCAACCAGTGAACTAGAAAGATTTTCTTAGTGCAGTAACCTGATTTGGAAGATTATTTCTAGCATTTGCTTGAGGGTATCATAGAGAATCTTTGGTTATTAAGTATGTAATAGAAAAACTTGCAGGATAAACTTCATATTTTTTAGAATAGCCAGAGGGAGACATTGGCTATAGTACAAAAGGCAAAGCTGGGATGTAGCTCACTGTAGAGTGTTTGCCTAGAGTATATAAGGTCTGGAGTTCATCCCCAGCATCATCACTGTCAACAACAGAAGAGGAAGTTTTTGAAATAGTGATGTGCTACCATTCTACCATTATAAAGATCACATGCTCACTTTTAACAGTGCCACTGTTATGGTTTATGTCTAGTTGTCCCCACAAAGCCTCATGTAGTCATTGGGCGGAGACTTCTAGGGTTTGAGACTTGATCAGTGATCCCTGGAATTATGGGTTTTAGTACTGGTGGGATTATGGGTGGAAGTACTTCTGGGATTATGGGTGTAGCCTAAGGTGGGGGCTAAGGCAGAGAGCCTGCATGTAATATAAAGAGAGACAGAGAGACAGATTCGGGCTGTTGCTGCTGCTCTGCTGCCCTGTTTGGTTGGCTACCTCTGCTGCCATTTTGCTGCTGTTCTGCCTCCATGAACTGGATGCTCTCCACCCTGCTGCACTCAGCCTTGGGCCAGCCGAATATGGACTGAAACCTCTACGAACTGTGAGCTAAATAAACCTTTCCTTCCTTTATTTTGAGTGTCAGGTATTTGTCCCAGCAATGAGCAAAAAGTAACTAATACAGCCACTGTCCCTTTTTCTGTGTTTTATATTGTATCTGCTGTTTCATAATACACATCACTGGGGCCAGGGAGATAGCTCAGTGGAATAGGTGCTTGCCTGGCAGGTGCAAGGTCCTGAGTTTGATCCCTGGTATCACCAAACAAACAAACAAACATAATGCACATCACTTTTAAAAATATATCTCTGGAAAAGAAGTTTTGATAACTCTCCTCCCTACAATATGTGGTGGGCTTAACTATTCTCATTTTTCCCCCAGGACCCACTAGCACCAGGATGAGGCCTTAGAGTGCTCAGAAAAAAATGTGATAGCTTTGCATATTTTTTTTCCATTTACATATTTGGTACAGGTTCTCACTATGCAGCTTGGACTTGTGGTAATCCTCCTGTTTTCAGCCTTTCCAGCACTGGAATTACAAGCATGTGCCACGCTGTCCAGACTCATTCAACCCACTCAACATGTCTCAGCAGGGGCAGGGCCAGTGTAGCATGCAGGACCAGGGATCAAACTGCGGCCCTTGTGCTTGTCAGGGCAGGTGCTTAGTCCCCTCAGCTATCTCGCTGGCCCACAGATGGGGTTTTGAACCAGATGTCTTTCTGGTTGAGCAGCTCTCATTCCTGCTCAGTCTCTACGTCTTGAATTACTAGTGATCCCTGCTTCTGCCCCACTTCCCTGCCTCCTTCTCTGTGCTGATGGGCATCATTCTAGAGCAACTACAAGGCTGCTCTGTTTCATCCCAGGCTTGCTGGTCCATCTTTCCAAGCTGTTTCTCTTCCTTTACTCTGACTGCAGCCTTTGATCACAGGACTCTTCCTAGAATGTTTCTGTCCTCTCTGAAGTGTTTCCTTCTGAGGAGGTCTACCTAGTGAGCCTGAGGTCACATGTCCTTCTGTGCACCACAGTGCTTCTCAGTCCTTTCTGCTGAGGAGCCTAATAGGTGTGTCACATGTGTTTCCATGTGTCTCTGGCTGTGCTGCTTGCTGTGTTATCCTTGATGAAGGAGTCTGTTTCTTTTTGCTTCTTTTTCAGCATGGGACAGTTTCTAGCCAACGGAAAGCACAAGTTTTTGCTGAAGGATTCCATTCTGTGGGGGAAATGTCAGATTTGCACAAAAAATGGGAATTAGCTCAGTGACAGAGGATGACCTAGAGATGGTAGAAAGGAGACTGGGCAAAATATTGCAAGTCTACCACACTTACATAAGCAAAGCTTTATTGGGGGATGAAGGAGGTCCCTTCATCTTAATTTAGGTTTCAGCCAATGGAAGTCAGCATTGGCTGAAAGAGGGACCAAGCTTTTCTCTGGATTGGTCAGGAACACAATTCCAAGAAATGTTTTTCCTTGTGTCAGAGATGGGCCACCAGGTGGTTATGGTCAACCTATCCTAAAAGCTCTTGAATTTTCATGCGGTTGGCACTGCTGTCCTGCACAAACCATCCCCACTTGTGGGCTTAGGCCTCCGGTTAGGGCTGAAGGATTCCAGGTGCTTCAGTTTTTGTGGCTTCTAAAGAAGTACAAGCATGGGTTGGAAGAGAGGAGAAACAGAAATCCTACGCTGGTCCAAATGTGATAGGCCAACTTCACCCTGAATTATAATCTTGGCCAGCCGGGCGTGGTGGTGCACGCCTGTAATCCCAGCACTTGGGAGGCTGAGGCAGGAGGATCGGTGCAAGTTCGAGACCAGCCTGGGCTACAAAAGTGAGCTCAAGGCCAGCCTGAACTGCACAGTGAGACCCTGTCTCAAAAAGACAAAAAAAAAAAAAAAAAAAAAAAATCTTGGCCAAACACTTTTAAAGGATCAACAGGTCTGTGTAGAGCTGAGTAGAATCTGACCCAAGGATTAATATAGCAAAAGGATCAGATACAATATGAGGACAGGGGTGCCAAGTTTTTAATCCTGTTTTAGTCACCAGGTGGACATCTGCAGGTCCAAGTGAAAAGACCATTAGACCATTTAGGCAGCTGTTGTCATCACCCACATGACCAAGGTGTTATCTACAACAAACCAGGGGAAATTGGTGAGGCATTGCTCAGCCATGCAGCTTTCAAAACTGGTGATTTTTAAATTCACTAATAGAAGGTGAAACTAGAGAGCTTATTTAGGCTTTTCCTTGGTAACAATTTCTACTTCTGTATGAAAATATTCTGTATGAAAGTAGTCTGCTTCTGTGGTTTTATCAGGGTCATATTGAACAAAGTAGAATCCCTACAGTAATGTGCAATTACCTAAGCCTCAGAAGCAGATGTACATTACATGGCTTTGATGTTATGCTTTTGCATAAACTACTTGTAAGTGAGGGCTTCTGAGGTAAATGCTTTTAATGCCCACTCTTCAGACTTACCAGATTGATGTCTAACTTTACATGAGGTTTGTTTGGGATTTAATGCCAAAGCTGGCATCCTTAAGCCCTCCGTAGCATTTGAGGCTTAAAATTCATTCATGTAACACATTTATTTTTAGAACCTAGGACACACTAGTAATACATGTTGGGATCCCGTGGTGGAAGAACAAGGCCTTTCCTGAGTTTTGTTGCTCCACTCTTGCCCTTTAGCTTTTTGACAAGTTGAGAGCAAGATGGCCTAAGAAAGTATGGGTTGGGTGATCTGTATTTAGGGTTAAAGTTATTGTCTTCATTTTCTGCTCTACTCTTTGGCCCATGTCTTTAGCTTCTTAAAAAGAGGAGACAGCTCTATAAGAGGGGAGAGAGGGAGGGAAGGAGAGAGGGAGGGAAGGGGAGAGGGAGGGAAGGAGTAGGAAGGGGTGGATATTTTTTTCATCTCAGAGAGAGAGAGACAGAGAGAGAGACAGAGAGACAGAGACAGAGATGACAGAGTGAGAGAGGTTCAGGGGAGCCTTCGAGCCATGCATGTCCTGCTGTTCTTTGTACTTTAATTCAGAAAACAAACCGCAGACCAGACTGAGCATTCTCACATCAAAACTTTAGTCTTCAAGGAGCTGCAGAAGCCAGGCAGCACTGCATAGATGGGAAAATGCATGAATGAAAGTTCACAAGTCCCCCCAGTTCCCTGAGCCTGTGGTGCACTAAGCAAACCCTAGTAATGAGAGGAATAAGAGCCAGTTAGGACATCCTAGGTAGCCTGAGATCCAAGTCACAGGGCGAAGCTGTGTGTGCCTTTTGAAAGCAAGGTCCCCTGGTTTGGGTCTCATTTTGGACCAAGAGCCCTATCTCTATCAGTCCTTAGGTGACCAGATTTCTGAGTTTATGCATAAGATACAAAGTAATGACTGTAGCTTTATGAACATGAAGAAAATGGAACGTGATTTACTTCAATTCTGTAATTATCATTGTTATGATATTTTGTAAAGTTTACTAGACTTAATAGTTCTGAAAATCTGAAATTTATTGATAATTATTTATGGTTCTAAACATGAAGACTGGGCCAAAAAATAAAATAAAAAGCAGTGCTTGTGGTGTGACTTAATAGTAGTTCAAATTATACTTTTCACAGCTGTGTTGGTTTTGTTACCTAAATATGTTATCAACATATTCTATCAGCCTGAAGCTAAAATCACAGTTGAAGCTGTTACAAGGGTATGAAAACTATCCAGTGAGTAGTTGCATTTTTCCTTTCACTATATGATAATGATTTTTTATTGCTTTACTTATTGACATGATCAGATACAACTTAAAAAGTATTTTTTGTTGTGGTTCTAAGGCTATTGACTAAAAGCCTTCATTGTATGAAGGCTATTGAATAAAAGCTATTAAATAAAAGCCTTCATGTATGCTAGGGAAGCATTCTTTTATTAAAGTATACTCCAACCCTAATAAAGATAATACTGCCTTTTCTGCTGAATTTTCCATGTCTTCATTTCATATCCTGAAAGAATTTTTGATGCATAGAGGGAAACTGTTAAAAAAGATTTGTAATTCTGGTTAGAGCCAATGTCTGTGGAGTTCAGTTTTTTTCTTCTTACTTTCTTTCTTTCTTTCTTTCTTTCTTTCTTTCTTTCTTTCTTTCTTTCTTTCTTTCTTTCTTTCTTCCTTCCTTCCTTCCTTCCTTCCTTCCTTCCTTCCTTCCTTCCTTTCTTTCTTTCTTTCTTTCTTTCTCTCTTCTTCAGTACTGGGGATCAAACTTGGGGCTTTGTACTTGCCAGACAGGCACTTATGCCCCTGAACTATGTGCCGGCCTCGCAGAGCTCAGTTCTGAACTCTCACCTACCTGCTTGCCTAATCATTGTCATGTCTTTCTGTAGTTGTAATATTTTCTCTTTTAAGACCTGAGTTTCTCCCTATGGAAGATAAAGGTGTAAGTTAGATTTTTCAGAGTCTCTCCCAGCTCTCCAATCCTGCGTGTAAGTGGACACACAGGCCTTATGGTAGCGAGTGTATTTGTAACTACTTGCTGGCCAATCCTTGAAGGGACCTCTACTGCTGCTGGTCTAGGGTAGAAAGACCTTTGGGCTTTCCTTTTCCCCTTGGTAAAGTGAGGAGGCAGTCCGCAGACCAGACCATCTCTTCCCTATTGTTTTACTTTCTGAAACCAGGAGTGAGTGACTTATTTTAGGCTTTTTTTTTTTTTTTTTAACACTTGGAATGAAGGTGTATTCTCTATAGGCACTGAAGTTTATTTGTTCAGACTTCCAAAATTATTTTTTGTTCTACATTTTAGCCTGTCCAGTTATTTGCCATTATTTCCTTTTTTTGTTGTTGTGTTATATGGCTTTGTTCATAAATTTGTTTTTAAAATTTTGGAATTAAATAGCCAAGTCTAAACTCAGAGAGCCTTTTTTGTTCCATAGAAGCACTTGAGCCTGTTTGTTCCTGTAATCTTTGGTAGTGTGTTCTTTTGCTTTATGCTTTTTTGCCTTTTTCTTGACTCTTTGCCTTTGTTGATGAAACTGTGAGATTACCAAGAAAAGCGGGTACTGGAGGTCCTGACACAGTGACTCATTCTGGTGACAGCAGCCTGGATCATGGGACACCCAGGGTATACATTCAGACCAGTTAGGTGCAATTAGATGCAACCTAATGATGTTTTAGTCAGGGATGGGCTGCAGTGCTCACATGAAAGTGTAGTGGGGCTGCAAATTTCTGTTACTCAGGGACGCAGCCATCTTGACACCACAGGGCAAAACATTCCTCATATGTTTGTGGCGATGCTGTCTGTGTAAACAAACCTCCCTTGCTGCCAGTTATGCAAAGGCAGGAGGCTAACATTTATGTAAGCACTGAGGTAAGGGAGCTGTCCAAGGTGTATAGCACAAAGAACCCAGGTGAAGCCAGAAAACACATGCATTAATACCAGTGAGGGGACCCGGTTAGTAGTTCCATGCTCACAATGAACTTTGTTTTCTTGGTACTTGACAGAAAGCAACTGTGCTGCCTTATGTACTTGCTGTGTACTATACCTTTTGTTATTTTATCTTATTTTTAAAGTTTTATTTATTTTTTCTCGTTTCAGAACTTTTGTTTGTTTGTTTATTTATTTATTTATTTATTTTTATGGTCTGCTCAGCCTGCCCTGAGGGCAAGGCTGGCGCAGCATGTGGTGCCAGGAATCGAAATGAGGTCCCTGCAGCCCCCTAAGCTTTCCTAAGCAGGCACTTTAGACCACTGAGCCATCCTGCCGGGCCCACCTTTTGTTATTTTAGAGCATATTCCTTTACTTATAAAAAAGTGTTATGTCAGCAACAGCTTCATAAATCTCACGTTTATTGTATGTCTTTCCTCCCCCACTAAATATCTTTTTTTTATGTATTTGGTACAGCTCAGACTCATAATGATCCTCCTGCTTTCAGCCTCCCCAGATCTGGGATTACAGGTGTGTACCACCTGTAATGTGTACCACCATGTCAAGTCTTGGTGGCTGGCTCAGAGGGCCTGGGGGCAGGGCCAGCATGACAGATGGTACTGCGAATTGAACCCTGGTCCCTGTGCTTGCCTAAACAGATACTTAATCCACTGAGCTATCTTGCTGGCCTTTCTACTATATATCTTGATTGGGTCCTTTTCTCTTGGTCTAATTTAAATGTTATATACCCACCCTAGGAATGATAGGATATACTATGAGCATATATACCATCCCAGACTATACTATACCATATATACCTAGCCTAGGTGTATATGAGACTGTAACTTTTAGGCTGTGTAAGTATGTTTAATGGTGTTTGTACAATGACAAAAGTGCCTAATGGTGCATTCTCAGAACTCATTCTTGAGATATTTTTGGTGTGTGTGTGTGTGTGTGTGTGTGTGTGTGTGTGTGTGTGTGTGTGTGGTGCTGAGGACTGAACCCAGGATCTTGGGAATGCAAAGCAAGTGCTCTTTAACTGAGCCACATCCCCAACCATCCATGTGGTTAAGTGATGCATAACTGTGGTTTGGTCCACACAGTTGTGATGTGGGGCAAGGTTGGAATTGGATTTGATGACCACTTGATGGGCTCATTTGTGGCCATTTGAGCCAGGGATCGAAAAGGTGTTTTAGTATATCGAATAAAGCCCAAGGGTAGAACCTATTTAAGGATCATGAGCAGGTGCCTACAAGGAGCATCAGGGGTGGGGCTTTCAGCCAGGAAAGGCAGTCTGCGAGAAATCATATGTAGAGGGGAGAGGTAAACAATAACAGATGTAGATAGAAATCCTTCAGGGGTCAGGAGAGCACAGAATGGTCTTGCTTGCAGAGTGTAGGAAGCAAGGTGAGCCTCAGGCAGTGGCTTAAAAGGTGAAGGACCTATGGGGAAGTGGCTCAGTGGAACTGTCCTGAATTACCTTGGTGACAAAGGGAGAAGGGAGGGAGAATTTTAGTTTTTTAAACTTATTTATTTGTTTATTTATTTATTTATTTATGTTATGGCTGGCTCAGCCTGCCCTAGGAGTGGCGCTGGCCCAGCATGTGGTGCCAGGGATTGAACTAAGGTCCTTGAGGTTGCCTAAGCTTGGCTAAGCAGGTGCTTTAGACCTCTGAACCATTTCTCCGGCCCCGGAAATTTTATTTTAATAATGTGCTGTTTTTAACACTTTTTAAGTGTCCTGAGGACGTTTTTGGGCTAAGTGCAAAGCAGCAAAGAAGAGATGGACAGAAGGAAGAAGTTATACATACGCTACTGGATCCTGGAGAAAACTCCTGAGTTCAGGTGCAGTTTTTATAAGACTTGTGCAGCAAGAAGAGAGGCTTTTTAAAAGATGAAATGGAAACAGCATATATTCAGGTGGTTGAGCCTGGCCAAACACTTGACTTACCTGTGAACCCTGGAAGGGGAAGAGCACTGAAAACAAGGGCAGTGGAGGTTGGGCGCCGTTTGGAGAGACGCAAGAGGTGCCGCAGCCAGTGTCCTCTGGGAGGGAGCTGTCCAAGGTCTGAGACCCAGGGACTCTCCGCGGCCATCGGAATGCGTATGGGTTTATGCATGTCTGGGGACCTCCTTGGATTTCTCAGTTGAATAATGTGTTTCAGTTTTTTTTTTTTTTAAATACTTTAGTGATTAAAAGAAAAATACAGTCAAAAGATCAGTGTTAGTCTGCTGTACACTGACTCCGGTGTGTAGTAGATGTAAACTCCAAGTGGGGGAGAGGAGGGTAAAGATAGCTTTGACCTTTTTGCTGCTTAGAGAACTTTTGCTGTCACATTGAAAAGGTCATAAATATTTTATTAGGTTTCTCATGAGGAAAACCATGCTACAAAGTGTGTTTGGCAGGGGTGAAGGCAAGGAGGATGAAATGGTAAGGGTGGGGACTACAGGGAATGCAGCCTAGGTTTTTTTGTTGTTTTGTTTTTTCACAGGACCAGATATTCTGTGTCTGCATCCATCCCTATTTTACAAGTGCTATTTTGTGCTGACATACACAGGACCTTTACTGTGCTTGAAAAACTGAAAATGTAATCATAAAGATTGATTCTAAGTTTGTAGCATTTCTGATTGTTTTCCAGTACAGTTGCTGCCATCTTTCTGCTTATTTTTCTGAATGCCTTCCATCCGAATCCTTGTCTCCAGGAGCTAGCTTGACACTATAGTGGTGTCTGTCATGGTGGCGTCTACAAGCCCATTGATATCTGTGGTTTAGCCTGTGTGCTCCACTCTGTTCTTCTCATACACGCATGCATTGCGACACCCTGTTTTGAGGCCAGCGTGGCATGTCCAAGGTCCCAGAGCTGGCAGGGCATGTGATACCAGGGATGGAACCTGGGTCCTCATGCTTGCCAGGCAGGTGCTTAGACCACTGAGCTATCTCCCCAGCCCCTAACGTTCAATGCTTAAGCTGCCCCAATTAGGTTTCACTATAAGATTTCCCTATGCTAATTGTCTCCCAAACTGAATAACCATGTGTGCCCACATTTGGTATTGTATGTAAGGATAAGAGTTTTTGAAAGCATATTTGGGCAGACAAAACAAGAATGAGAAGTGTGGAAAGTTCCAGCCTTATCACTCCTCTTCCATCCATCATAGGTAGCACTCATCTGACTACTGTCATCCCCAGCCCCTTTCCTGGTTCAGGAAAGATAATAGCTTGGAGGTAGATTGCTGAAGATGGTTAAGGAATTTTGACTGGTCCTGAATGGCAGAGGGATTGACTTCAGAAAGTCCAAGACTGGACAAGGTGCTGGGAGGAGCTGGGAAGTGTGAATGGGGAAGAGTGAGCCTTCCCCATCTGCTCCCTGCCGTCCCTCACTTTCCAACTTTTTTTTTTTTTTGTATTTCAGGGAAAGGTCTACAGGGTGTTCAGAGTCTCACTACTAGAGTGGACTCGTAGTGATCCACCTGTTTTCAGCCTCTCAAGAGTTGGGATCCACTTGTTTCAATAGCTTGATATTCTTGTTTTATTTCCAGAGCCAGACTGTGTGTACCTTACTCTGAGCTGTACCAGACCCTTGGTTTGCATATGTTTTATTTTCCCATATGGGTGTAATCTCTCTCTCTTTGTATTACCAAAGTTTTTATTTTGTTTTATTTTCATTTCTTAAATTCCCCTTTGAATTAAGAGAGCATGTTTTTTGTTTATTTCCACCTAGGTTGAAACATGCAAATTTACCCTCAGTCCCATGGCTCCTCACACTAACATTCCTCCATGAATCTTCTGATATGAACTGAGTTGCATCTGATTTCTTTGAAAAGAGTCATGCTACCCTGTGTGGCCCTTTTTTTTCTAGACTCTTGTATTTATTCAGTTTTATTATAGAAAGCTAATACTACAACTAATGATTTCATGTGATTAAAGTTAGTTTTTGAAGGTGGTGGAAAGAAAAGAAGGAGAGCATTTTGGACAATGGAGGTAGCCCCTTTTAAGCTGTAAATGGTCTCCTGTCCCATCCTGCTGTCTGTCACTGGCCCACTTCCCTCCAGTTGGGTGACTTGGCAGCTTTTCTGTTGCTTCTGGCTTATTTTGAATCCATGCATGAAATCTGGATTGAAAAGAAGTTTTATTTTTATGTTAACTACAACAGGAACAGTGTTTTTTTTTTTTTTTGTGTTTTTTTTTTTGTGGTATTGGGGATTGAACTCAAGACCTTGCGCTTGCCAGGCAGGCACTTGTGCCCCTGAGCTATCTCCCTGACCCCAGGAACAGTTTTTATTTAAAGAAATTTGAGAAAAGTAAATGGCAATATAACCTTAATGGGCCTCAATTCCCTCACTAAAGAAAGTGAGGAATTTAATACCTATTAGGGAGAGGAGGTTTTGGATACTAAGTAGGTGGTGCAAAAATAAAATATGCACGTGGACAAGGACATATGAGATATAGTGCCTAAAACATATTGGAGTTTCAGGAGATGTCCTCATGTCAGTAAACTGAGAAAGGAAGTGGCTTGGCAATTGTCAGATAAACTGGTATCCAACAGCTTTTTACACAAACTACTACTTTTGTGAAGCACATTTCTGTCATTAAAATCAATGGAAGATGGAATTTAAGTCCCTGTATCCTTGGAGGAGCAGCTTGTTCATGTGGACAGGAATGGGGAGAGTTGAGCTTTACATGTATGCACATCACTTTTTGAATGTATTTTGGTGCTTTTGTAATAGGGTATATTATTCTTATTAGACTATCTGGGTAAAACTATGCATATCACTAGAGTGCAGATAGCTTGATTCTAGAATCACCAGGGATACCAAAATGTATGGATACTCAAGTCGCTCAGACACAATGATACTGTATTTAAGTAGAGTCTGTGCACATCCTCCAGTATACTTTTATTCATCTTTAGATCACTTATAATACCTAATATGATTCCATTGCTATACAAATCATTATTATGCTGTATGGTCTATGGGACAGTGACAAGAAAAAAGACTGTAATGTTTAGTACAGATGCAGTTTCCTCTAATATTTTTGATCATTGGTCATTTGTATTGAATATTACAGAACCTGGATATATAGAGGGTTGATTGTATTAGCATCTCTTTGCGTGAGTTGATCTTTTGCTTTAATCTTTGTTGTCTAAAGTCTCCCTAAGGGGGGCCCGGCGGGATGGCTCAGTGGTCTAAAGCCCCTGCTTGAAAAAGCTTGGGCGGCTTCAGGGACCACGGTTTGATCCCCGGCACCACATGCTGCCCCAGCCTTTCCCTTGGGGTGGGCTGAGCCGGCCTTAAAAATGAGTGAATAGCCGGGCGTGGTGGCTCACGCCTGTAATCCCAGCACTCGGGAGGCTGAGGCAGGAGGATCGGTGCGAGTTCGAGACCAGCCTAGGCTACAAAAGTGAGCTCAGGACCAGCCTCAACTGCATAACGAGACCCTGTCTCAAAAAGACAAAAAAGCCGGGCGTCGTGGCGCACGCCTGTAATCCCAGCACT
>PVJA010021450.1:17500-35548 GCA_004027025.1 Myocastor coypus | reverse complement strand
AATAGTATCACAAATCTTTTCTGCTGGAGGGTTGAGAATGTAAGTTAACAGACCGACAACTGGAGAAAAAGAAGGGCTATAAGGATAGCCAATATTTTGGCCCTAGCGCTTCAAGGTCAATAAAGACCCAGGATATATGAGAACCTGTGCTGTAATATCCTATAACTCAGAGGTGTCCCAAATTTCCTGGTCAAGGAGATTATGGGACCCCAGAGGAAAGGGATGAATGAACTGCAGTGCGTCTAAGAGAGTCACCCAGAGATAAACATTCTCTCAGGCTTTCACAGAAAGCAAAATAGCCAAGCAATGGCCGTGACTCCTCCCGAAAGCTGACACTAACAACAGTTCTACAAAGTACTGTCTATGGTCTCAAATTTAATCCTGAGGGGATTTGACCCTGGTAGATACAAAAAAAAAAAATGAATGTTTAGTTATACAGGTCTTGCTTTGACTTGCCCTTGACCACCCAGCAAGAAAAAAAAAAAAATCCTCAATTACAATGCATGGAACGCAGAGCTAGATTGGTGAGATGAGCTTTAGGAGGCTTAGATTCAATAGCCTCCAACGTCATAAGCTTCACTGGTGGCACACTGCAATCGCAAAACCTTTGATTGTATATTTATCCAAAGAGAAGTATATTCTTTCCTGTTTTTTTTTCTTTCTTTCTTTCTTTTTTCTATGCAACATTAATAGGGAGGTGGGTCATGCCCAAACACTGCACTCTATAGAATGATTGTGAGGACAATATGCAATATGTCAACTTTCAAGAAAAAAAGGGGGAAAAGAAAAAAAGAAAGTAATGTGGATTTAGAAAGGTTAATGTTTAGTTGTTTGATCAATCTTATATACCTATATGTATTAATCTAAACTGATCCGATGATTAAAATATGTAATATAACCATTGTTAAATTTAAACAATAAAAAAATTGAAAAAAAATAAAAAAATAAATGAAAGAGGGAAGTGAGGAAAATTATGTACAGGAACAGGAAGTGGAGTCCACTCTCGGAAAAGGGCAGGCTCCCACCCTGTGGAGAGGGGGAGGACTGCGCTCCACCCCATCTACCCTCCAACTTCCCCATGCCCCACATGAAGGCAAATCTGGGGCAGAGTCGCTCGTGCAGGTCTTAGTTGCTCACGGGTCTTTCCAAGGTCTTGAGTCACTTGAGCCTTGGTTGCTCCAATCAGAGGCGTAATTCAGGGCGCTCCCATTAGGTACTTCACACACAGCAGAGGAAGGAATTTATAGAAATAGTATTTCTTTTATATTTTATATAATTTGCTCACCATTTATAGTCACACCAGAAAGCCCTGTTATTCCGCAATTGTGCCTGTTCAAAATACATTTTTAACTAAACATTTACATATCTATCTGGAAATTTCTTTTCTTAGAGAGTCAGATGCACTTCATCCTCCTCTTCTTTTCCCCACTTCTCAACAACCTGCTCCTCTTTCTCTTCTCGTCTAACTCCTCCTCCTTTTTGTCTTCTCCCCGTTTCTTTGCTTTCTTCCTCTATATTTGTGGTGCTGTGCAAGTGGAATTTTTACCCAGTGTTCCCACAAATGATGATAATGAATATCAGGAGATGAGTTACACAAGCTCCCTCTACACTTCCGGTGTCGTGGTTTCCCACTGTGATTGCTATGAGTTTATTTCTTATAAGCCAAGAACTGACTGAATCTAAAAGAATGACTGTAAAAATCTGTGAGCAATTGTAAAGGAACTATTTCATGAACAATGTTAGTGTTGTTTCTGCTATGAAGTACTCCTTCATGTAAAGTTAAATATTCCAGTAGGCTCAGCTTTCAAGGAAGAAGCATCAAGGCAGTTGAGCATTTCTTTTGAAAGATTAAGAAATAACGTCAAGGGCCAGGGAGATACCTCAGTGGAATAAGCGCTTGCCTGGTAGGTGCAGGGTCCTGAGTTCAATCCCTGGTACCACAAAAAAAAAAAAAAAAAAAAAAAAAAAAAAAAAAAAAAAAAAAAAAAAAAAAAAAAAAAAAAAAAGGGAAAAAAAAAAAGAAATAAAGTTAAAAGTACTTATTTAGTACAAAATGCAACATCTTATAGTTCTATGAATATCCATCTCTTCAAAGACTGTTGTAAGAGTAATTTTAACATGCAAATAAGTTTTCACTATGACTGCATATTAAAATTATATACTAGTATACAAAATATTTCAAATTGAAATCTGTGTTTGGATATTGTGCAAGTTACTGTGAGTAACTTATTCATCTCCTGATGCTATAACAGAGTTTCAAACACTGTACGATATATAAATAATAGAAATTTATATTTTATTGTCCTGAAGACTGAGATAGAAGGCACCAAGCACTGACCAGACCCTCAGGTGCCTGCTCAGAGGGTACAATGGGAATAAAGAAAGACAAGGACAAATTTAGGGGTTCAGGGAGACCCGGAGAACAGTGCCTGAGACTGAACAAGGACCAAGACCTGTTCTGCCAAGACCTCTTCTTCGCTCACTTTTATAGGCCACTGAGAAGAAGTGCAGGGGAGGGGGGGAGTTCTTTCCCTGGACTACACTGATAGGTGTGTAGTGTGACTCCTCACTCCTGGGAACTTGCTTGCTTTATATTTTTCTCCTCAGCAGATGCTTTCTTCACTGAGGAATGTCAGGTTATTAGCAAACACCCTGTCAATACTCAGTCCTGGGGAAAGTGGTCTCTGTACTTCCCAATTCCTAAAGCAGGGTCATGCAAACCAGGGCAGGTGACCTAGGTCACAAAGTCTGTCACATAGTTGGCCTCCAATATCAAAGGTATGGTATCTATGGGTTGCATCTAGTAAAGATCTCCATAACATTGAATATATCACATGATAATAAAGAATACAGGAGAGAGAGAGAGAATGTGTGCATGTGTGAGAGGGAGGGGGTGGAGGGGAGGAAGAGGAGAGAGAGCGATCACCAAAGAGCTTGGTTATGTATAAAGACACTTTTTCAATGATATAAGTATCTCGGGCTGGTGACACTACTCTCTGTATGACAGCGAATTCCTCATGACCTAATTACATGCTTTTTGTTTGTTTGTTTGTATGTGTGTATGTGTGTGTGTGTGTTTGTGTGTGTGTTTGCATGGTCTACAGGGTCTACACGATCTCATTACACAGATCAGCCTCCCAAAGTACTGGAATTACACATGCACGTCACCACTCCCAGTCTCCATCATTGTCTCAGAGCATCCCAGAGGCGGGGCTGGCACAGCAGGCCTGGGATTGAACCTCCAACCCCTGCATCTGCTAAGCCAATGCTTTAATCTACTGACCTATCCTAATTACTTTTTAAAGGTCCTAATTAAAAAGTAGAAAATAAATTTCGACATGAATTTTGGAGGGTCCATAGGCTTGTGATTTCTATTAATTATTTTCATGTGCTATTTTATCTAAACTCTTTAAATTCTCTTGTCCAAAATCACTCAGCTTCTTGTTTTTCTTTTCTATTAATCTTTTCTGCCCCACTAATTTTTACTTCATTCTGACACATTTACTTATCTCATTTTGACAATTTTATTCATTCATCATTAGGCAAAATATTGTCATTCAACATGATAAAATCAAAAGCAGGAAATATAGTACCATTTGAAAGTTCAATAAAATAGATTATGTGAGGTCTATTGAAAATTGTTCAGATCTTGTGTCTATTGACACTTGCCTCTTGTAACTTACCTTATAACAGCATAGCCATGCTTTAAGGTATTGAAATTTCTTTTGAGAACCTGGCCCATTTCATCTGCCTTATATATTTGTGGACATAGAATTGTGGATTGTAATTTTAAATGTATGTCATATTTAATTAATAAATCATAATTGTGTCACTTTTGTAGTCCGATATAATGTTTTTTAGATTTACCCAAATTTTTAAAAATGACAGAATTTCCTTCATTTCAAGTTTAAAAAATAAATTATGTGTACATACCACATTTTTGAACTCTATACATTGATAAAGATTTATACTGACTCTGTATCTTGGGATGCACATGTACTATAATAAATTGGGGAGTGGAAACATCTGTTCCATATATTAATTCGAGTTCTTTTGAATATATTACCAGACTGGGATTGGTAGTATATTAGGGCATATGGAAGTCCTATTCTGCTTTTAAAGACACTCCCTTTTGTTTTCCAGGATGATCCTACTAATACCAACACAGAGCATGACTTCTCTTGTCTGCATGATCAATGTGCCTTTTTCTTTTCTTCCCCCAGTACTTGAAAATTTTCTTATTTTCTTTCTTTCTTTCTTTCTTTCTTTCTTTCTTTCTTTCTTTCTTTCTTTCTTTCTTTCTTTCTCTCTCTCTCTCTTTCTTTCTTTCTTCTCTCTTTCTTTCATGTATGTATTTAGCACAGTATCTCACTACATAGAGCAGACTCTTAGTGATCCTTCTGTTTTCAGCCTCCAAAATTCTGGGATTACAGGTGCAGGTAATTACAGATACATTACCACCGTGCTTATTCTCAGTTACCCTCTCAGTGAGCAATAGGGGCATGGTATGCCAAGTATCCAAACCAGGCTGTGGCACTTTGCCTAAGCACACACTTTAGTCCACTGAGCTCTCTGGCTGGCCTTAAAATTTTATTTCTTAAATATTTATTTCCACTCTATAGTGATGTAGAACATCTCTGTATTTTGGACTTACAAACTACAACCTAGATACATGTAATTATTTTATTTTTCAATTCATGTTTACCTTAACATTTTAATTGAGAGAGTTTGCATATATTTATATTGGAAATCTTTTCTAGCAGATGTATCATTTTGTGATTTTTATTCCATCTTTTTTCAGATTTTTCTTTACTGTTTATTTTTAAATCAACATAAATATATCTACTTATTGTATACAGCATATTCTGTAGGTATATATACATATAGATAGAATGATGAAATATAAGTAATGAAAATTCAACTCACATAGTTATCAACCTATTCTGAATTGATGAGGAATCCAGCGTGTGGTTACCATCCAGCTCTTGAAGTTCCTCCTACTCTCTAGCTGACATTTTGCATAATTGGAGCAACATCATCCAGTGCTCTATTCCAGACACCTTTCCACCACTCAAAAATACCACTCTGCACTCTAGTTGTATGAAATCACTCTTTTGGGATACCACGTATTAACTATTTGGTGATTTGTTCTCTTTCTGTTGAGTTTGCAGGCTTTACTGTCTTGCGGATTCTAGAGATTTATTCCTTAGCAGATGTACGTTTTACACACTCTGCAGATTGTGTTCTCATTTGGTTAATTGTTTCCTATTTTAAACTGCTATCTTAAATCTAGAATGCTATTTTTACCAATTTTGTTTTCATTCATCAGTACATACATGTGGCACCTAATGCTTGCATTCCTTGCGTGGAGCTGGTGCACGAACAGAGCACATCCCAATTTCTTTGTTCATCCCCTATCCTACCCTGCATCCCTGCTCTCCATCTCTTGATCTCTGTTTCCTTTGAGAATATATCTAGCTCCCTTCTTCCTATTGCCTTCTTTTGACTTTGTTTCCAGTCTGTGTTTCTCATATGAAAGCAACCACGGTATATTCAATCTTGGTTGTCGGACTTATGTCGCTTAACCTTACAGACTCAGGTGCATCTATTTTACTACACGTGATTCTGGGCAGACTGGCTCTCCATTGTTTGTAGAAATCACATTCCTTGTTCATGTATCTGCTGACAAACATACAGGCTGTTATTTAGATTCGCTATTAGGAACTTCGTTGCTGTAAACACAGGTATACGTGTACCCAAGTAATGTAATGTCTTTAACTCTTTTGGGAAGATATCTAGAAGGGGATTAACTAGGTGAAACAGTTTTTAATTTCAGTTTTCAGAGGAATCTCCAAACTGAGTTACAGTAGTTATACTATTTTATACTCCCACAGTATAAAATTATTTTTTTTCCCCATAGCTCCTCCAGCATTCAATGGTATTTGATTTCTTGACAATGGCCATTCTAACTGGGATACAATGGAACCTCAGTACTGTTTCATTTACATTCCTCTGATGGCCACTGATATTGACTATTTCTTCATGTATTTATTGGCCATTTATACTTCTTCCCTGAACTGCCTGCTCATTGTGCGTACATGTTGTTTATTCTCTCCTTTGGGGGATTATTTTAGCTTTTTAGATATTCATATATAAATATATTTATATATCCATATATTGGATATGAGTTCTGTCTGAGGAATCACTGCCAAAATTAGTTGCTGCATTATGTTAGCTGTTTTTTTTTTCCCTGTTTTTTTCTAATTTGTAGAAACGTTTTAATTTGATATGATCCAATTTGTTGATTCTTTCCCTATTTCCTGTGCAAGTAGGGTTTTGTTCAAAAGTCCTTGCCTGTGCCCATGCGATTGGCTTGTTTTGTCTTCCAGCAGGTTACACGTTTCAGGTTTAACATTCTGATCTCAGATTTACTTTGATTTCAGTTTGGTGCATGCTAAGAGATATCATCTGGAGTCAGTCTTCTGCATCTGGATGACAGTCTTCCCACCATCATTTATTCAAGAGGTTATCTTTCCTTCAGTGTATATTTTTGATATCTCAGTCAAAGATCAAATAGTTTAATGTACTTTGGGTTGCTTCTTCTCCCTCTCTGCTTTTCCCCTGATTTTCATGAATTTGTGTATGTGTGTGTGTATGTGTGTGTGTGCGTGTGTGTGATAGAGAGAAAGAGAGAGAGGGAGAGAACAGAAATGTGTATTTGTGACAAGAAGAAGCTGCTTTCATTACAGCAGCTTTGCAAATAATGCTCAAGTTTGAGATGGTGACATCCACCACTCTGCTCGACTACTTTTACTATTCTCTTCTGTTTCCATAAGAACTTTGGGCTATTTTCTCCAGTTCTCTAAGAGCATGCTCCTGCAGTATCAACTTGGGGCTGAGTTAAATCTGCCTATCAATTTTGGAAGTATGACCATTTAAACTATATTGGTTTTGCCTGGCCAGGAATAGGGAACAGCTTTCCATGTTTTGATGACCTCAACTTTCACACAGAAGCTTTTTGTGTAATGCAATCAAGATAGTCTATTTTTGTTTTTACTGGTTCAGTCTGTAGAGTCATATCCAAGAAGCGCTGACCCAGATTCATGTCATGGGACTTCAGCCATTACACATTTTCCAATAGTTTTGCAGTCTCAGAATTTATATTTAAGTGTTCATTTCATTGAGTTAAATTTTTCCATAGTGTAAGATCATAATCTAACTTTATTTACTCCAGTATACAACCAGCATTTTTACCAACGTTATTACATATATTATCTTTTGTCCACTGTGTTCTTGGAATCTTTGCCAAAAATATCATTATATATATATATATATATATATATATATATATATGTTGTTATGGTTTGTATCTACCTGTCCCTCAGAGCCTCAGGTAAACCATGGGGTGGTCAGTCTGTGGTTCTAGGGGCGGGGCCAGTTAAACTGATTAACAGTTTGTGTCTTTCCCACTCCCCCCAGGCATGGTGCGCTCTCTTGGAGGGATGGAGTGGATCATCCTGGATACAGTGCCCCAGCCTCTTCTGCAATATCTTGAAACCTCCAGGCACTGGGAGCTAAATTATCCTCTCCTTCTTTAAGCTTGAGTGTCTGGTATTTGTCCCAGTAAAGAGAAAAGAGTATATATATATATATATATATATATATATATATATATATATATATATAAATATATATATACCACATCACTCTACATAACTATATACATAACTCTATATACATAAAACTATATGTGTGTGTGACTGTGTGTTTGTATGTGTGTGTATTTCTGGGATTTCTGTTTTGTTTTACTGGATGATAAGTCTTTTTTTATGCCATATCATACTATTTCCACTATAAATTGCTTTATAGTATACAGTATTCTGAAATGACATAACATGATATCTTCAGATCTTTCAACTTACAAATGCTTTGGTTATGTCAGGAATTAGTAATTTGATGCTCTAAATAATGCTTGAGCTGTAGTCTGAACATATCCACATTCTAATCATCTGTTTGCTATGTATGAACTGGGCCCTGTATAACAGGACATGCTTTTGGTCTTCCCTGCTCCAAAGGTATGAGCCATAGTACACCAATTTTCTTTATAAATTACCCAATATTAAGCAGTCTGCTTTAACAGTAGAAAAATGGACTAAGGCACCAAACTAAAAAGAGGAAATTGATGACATGATGACAGAAGGTGAAGGCAGGTAGAACAAGAATGACAAGGGAGCAAGCATGGATGACTCCATAGTGAAAGTTAACATGCCTCAATAAGATGTGGAGCTCTATGAGCAAATTTTTAAGCTACTGGTAACTGCAAGATATAAAGTAAAACTCTGTGCACAGGTGGTTAAGCAGGAAAGAAGAATCAGATTATTATAAGATGAGAAAGTCAAGGGTCTTAGTGCAAAGACACTAAGCAAGCTATCCTCATAGATGTTGAGATCACTATAAACTATAAAAAAGTAAATATGAATGAAAAGTACTAATGTCTTTGAGATTAGGGATAGTAGATATCATTATTCTGTCAATGTTAGGATGCTGATGAATGTTGATATATAACTATGCAAGGTGCTAAATTGAAAATTAGGCGACAATTGAAAAAGTGTTTATTAAAGATAACAAAGGGGAAGATATAGGATGTTAATTTGCATGATGAGTGTCCAGAAAAAAAAAAAAAACTACACTTAAAAAAAAATGCAGAGGACCAATGTTCTCCAAGCACAAATATAGGCCATGCAGAGAGTGGAGCTGATTGGGAACTCCAGAGAGGAAACTAGAATAAGAGGACTTAAGGAGGAGAGATATTGAGTTGGAGAGTGCACTTGCTCATGAACTCAGAGGCAGTGGAAGAAAACACTCCAGATGCAGAGCAGTGCGGGACTAAGAGGCAAAAAGAGGAGAGAAGGCCTTGGAACCTTGGGCTTAGAAGTGAGGAAGATAAACAGAATGCATCAGAGGAGTCACCTTTTTCATCGTGTCTGAGAAGGAGAGTGAATAATTAGCTTTTACTCTGGTTTCCCTTTGAAAAGTGGGCCGGGGAAGACGGTGTCCTGAAGAAGGAAGCCCGTGGGAAGCAGAGACTCGCCAGGAGCACCTGGTGATTTCCTGGCATCTTCTTTATTCTGGCCAGCGATGACATTGCGGCCAGCAGAAGGGCACGTTGCCAGGAGCACACGGCGCTCTGTGGTTCCCCTGTACATACCTGCTGATGAGTATCATCATTATCATCATCTTGGTAATAAGGAGCCACAGCAGGGAGGGCAACATCGTTACATTCTTTACATTAATATATTAATAGAGAAACAGCCTACAGTCATTTTAACAGTGTCAGAGAATGGCTTTGTGACTTAAAAATATATAATCAGCAAACTGGAAATAAGAATTTTTCTTAACTTCACTTACAGTCAAAAATGTGAAGTCAATAATACTCTCAATAAAGGTAATGTAATTGTTTATTAAGACTTGATATAATATATGAATGAATTCAACCACTGCTTATAGTTAAATGACAGAGGTAAAAGCCTCACCAAGTACAATGAAAAAGACAAAAATGACACCAGCAAAGCACAAAGCTACGTGGATAAGAAAGGAAAAGGCAAGGCTATCATTAATGCTATTATATACACTTTTAAAGGTCAAGAATATGTGAGGCTATACTTATGTAAATGAAATATGCACGCTATGTTGCCTCCTACATGCGCCAGCTCACAGCACTCAAGTACTTCCTGCAACCCCAGACTACTCCTCTCTTCACAAGCTAATAAAACCCAGGTTCTGCTCCAGGTCGAGGCCTTTGTTCCATTTAGCCAAGGTTCTGCCCAGACTTAGGACATCCTTGATTCCCCGCAACTACATACAAGTGTTTATATCTTTACTCTCACTATGAGTTGCACCGAAAGTGGGATATTGGAACTTATTAATGGAATTGCAAAAGCAGTTCCCTGGGATATCTATCACATATGGACACCTCCAGACTGAGATGAGACCAGAGCAAGCTCTCTTTATGTATGTATATTCCATGTGTGCATATGTACAAGTGTGTAATTATCATGTCCTCAGGCCACTTTGTCCTGTGTTTGAACTTTGAGCTAACATCCACCATAGCGTATTTTACAATAGATTATAACCATTTTTATTGTGTGTGTGCCCAACAAGACAGATTTTGAAAAAGGAAACTACACCTATACTTGTTTACCAAACTATACTTGTATACTAAACTCCTGTAAGAGCAAGTACTAAAGATTGAATGGCATTTCAATGAATCATGTCATACTTAAATCCATGGTCTCTAGAAGTGATAATGACATCACTGAAAAGGAAAAGTAACTATCTTCATTGTTCTGAAGAACTAAAACCAGAACTGGAATCTCTCCAAGAAATATCAGGTTTTTTTCCAAAAGCTGATCAATTGAAGGTTTATATTCCTGTGTAAATCACTGATGTATGTTGATGGTTTTAGAATCCTTTTAACTGTTATTTTTGGGGAATGATTTGTAACATAAACAGACTCTTCTGTATTTGAAACAGCAGAAAGTTGAACATTACAGTATAATTATTTTTTATGACTCACTAAGAGGCAACCTGCAGTGAGAGACACATTTCAATAATATGACTTTTCCTGAATTAATATTTTATTTTTATTAAAGTGGTCACAATATTGCCCAGGATCAGTTTAAATGTCTGTGCCTTACCTTTACACATGAACAAGTAATGACTTAAAGCTCAATAACATATGTAACCACTTCAACAAAACAAAAATATGTATTGCATTCGATATTAATCAAAATACACAAGTCTTTGCATTTGTATCCAAATATGACTCAGAGCACCCAGAACAGTGAATGTGGCTGGGCTTATAACTCTAAAGTTGTGCAATCTATGTCCACAGCGTCGTGGTGGCTTTCAACCATCTACTTAGTGTATCTCATTAAGATGCAAATTCTCAATTGTGCAAAGGATAGTTTCCCTATGATTTTCTCATGCAAGCCAGAGAATGCTTTTGTGCTTGAAGTTCAGGAGGAAAAAAGGCACACATTGCACATGGCCCATATTTTGAACTGTGACCCTTAATCTGTAAAGATTTATGAGGGTGTTATGATCACAGGCCCATGATCAAGGTGCCCACACACACAGCGGGCACTGTTTCAGTCCTACCAATTGTAAAGCACAAGTCAAACTACAATGAATAGTATCAGTTGAATCTAGTAATATGATAGAAATATATGGCATTTATCACAGGACGAACTGATTAGTGTAAAATTATTTTTGATGCCAAATAATGATCTAGTGACTTCATGTAATTTTTAATTGGTGATAATTCAGATAAAGTATATTAAAATATATTTGTGACTTATTAAATAGATTGTTATTCAATGACTATAGCTCTAACATTTACTTTGAGAGAGCTGACTGGGTATAAAACTATCCATTATTCAATCATTACAATTTATGAAATTATCTTTTGACATGAATATATACTAACACTTGAATAATCATGATAGGTTCAATTGATCGTTCATTTGGCACGTCTATTTTGCCACCAAAACTACATACTTTCAAAAAAGTTATTTCAGCATACATGAAAATCTTGATTATAATTAGCTAAATTCAAAGGACCAATAATGGATAAAACTGATTGCCTAGACTATGTTGGTACTTGAGTCTAATCAAATAAATTGACTAGCTTCAAGTTATAACGCATTAAATTATTGTCTTACAGAATATTTTACATAAAATAGATGTTATTTTTAAACTATATCTATATAAAATCACATAGAGAACATTGGGAGGCTTTATATACATGATTAGAAACGTCCTGACATTCAAAACACTTCAAAAATTCAAATTAAATATTTGGTGTTTCTAGGAATTTGTTACATCTGAAAAATATGATGTGATTCTTTTAAGAGGTAAGCAATTGTCAGTTTCAGCTACTGACTTGTCAAGTTTAATATCCGCTGTTTGTGTCTCGTACTCTGTCATTCACTTAACATATTTAAAAAGTATTTTAAAAGTTTCCTCAGGCCAGCCAGATAGCTCATAGGACTAAAGCACTTAGTGAGGCAGGCCCAGGGACTGGGCTTCGATCCTTAATGTGCCTTGCCAGCCCTGCCCTTGATGCTTAGTGATCGAGACTGGGAGTGGTGGCGTGCACATGTAATCTCAGCACTTGGGAGGCTGCAAACAAGAGGATCACTGTGAGTTTGATTTGTGTAGTGAGACCCTGTAGACTCTGTACTAAATATTAACGCAGATCTTAATTACATAAGTTTTATGAATTGTTAATTTCAAACTGCTTCTAAAATATATTATCAGGGCATTATTTTAATAACTAATTACGAGAAAATGTAACTCAACAATCTTTAATTATTTTTTAAGAGTAAAGAATTGAAAAACCTAGATGGGGAGAAAAGTTTCCTCCTGCATTCATTTGCTTTAGGAGAATATTTCTGATATTAATTATGAAAATAGAATGGAAGAAGGGAATAAACAAAATATTCTCTGTGAACAAAGGAGAAACAAAAGTTGGCAGCATAGAAACTGGTGGGGGAAATGAAAAAATGCAACGTACGAAGGAAAACATATTCCATACCTTTAGGATAAGTGAAAAATGAAATGAAGTTGAAGTATCTCCTCAGAAACGAGTTAAATAGTAAAAGGTAATTTACAAAGCTGAAGACATTCTAATTATCCAGTAGAAACAAAGAAAGCCAATAAAAAGTTAAGCATTTTTCAATTACATAAAACATATTTATGGAACTGTCCTTTTTAAAGATTAAGTGGGTGCACCTTGAGACCATAATGTTAAGTGAAATAAACCCAGCACACAAGCTTAATGATCACGTCATCTGTGCTGTAAAGAAGCCCAACGAATACAGAGGCAGCAAAAGAAAGGATGTGTAGTAGGGCTTAGGGAGATAGATCTTCTTCTAAATGGCAAAGGGCAAGTGATGGAGAAAGACAGGGAAAGAAGGAATGGAAAGGGGTTGAAAAACAAGAGTTAAGATGTGTTATGTACATGTATCAATGTCCTGCAAGGGTTCTAACATTAGCAAACATACCAATAAAAACACAACATGGAAGGAAAAATAAAAATAAAACAAAAGTCAGATGCTGGGGATGTAGCTTGGTAGTCTAAGGTCCTACCTGGCAAGTCAAAAGACAGAAGTTCAGTTTCTGGTGTGTGTGTGTGTGTGTGTGTGTGTGTGTGTGTGTGTGTTTGAGACAGAGTCTCGCTATGCAGTTCAGGTTGGTATTGAGATCATTTTGGTAGTCCAGGTTGGTCACAAACTCGCGATGATCCTCCTGCCTCAGCCTCCCAAGTGCTGGGATTATAGGCATGCGCAGCCATGCCTGCAGGAGTTCAGTTCCTGAGACTTCATGTCACGCTGGCCCCAGATTCCTAACTGGCCACTAAAACTAAGTGTGGTGGCACATGCCTGTAATCCCAGTGTTGGCAAGGCTGAGCCAAGAGGATCACTATAAATCTGAACTGCATAGCAAGATGCTGAATCAAATAAAGGTGAAAATTTAAAAAAAAGGTAAAGTCAGAAATATAACTTTTAAAAAAGCATACCTGCATTAGTCTTCTCTACAAATATCAGGTAACTACTTCATGTAGAAATTAAAGTACTATTTGAAATAAAAAGATAGGCAGGCATGTGTGTTCAAGAAAGCAACTGGAGCTTAGCAGCAGGGCAGCTTCCTGAAGTTATACTCAATCATAACAGTGTGGGAAGTGTTCTCAGACAACAGCAGTGACACCTGCTAAGCTTTAAAATGTAAATTAACATTAGGCAGTGAGAAGAAAGGACAGGATCAGAGAGCACCTATTCTGTGGTGTTTGGAGAGCCCTCTAAGGCTCTAACTTAGTACTGAGGGACTGCTGGGGTGTAGAGGAGAGACCGTGGTGGGGTACAGGTCACCTCAGGGACCAGGCCACTCCGGATTCTGTGCTGGAGCTGAAGGGAAGCAGAGTCTGACAGTGACTTAGTCAAATTCGCTATAATGATTACCTGATGGAAATATGATGAAAAAAAATGAATTATGGAGATATTAAATTCAGGGGCATTATTAAAAAGATAATTGAAACATTACAGGTTTGAAATTATAAAAGCCTTAACTGGAGCAATGGTAATGGACTAGGAAAAGAGGAGATAAATATTTAAAGTGCAGAGTTAACCAGATTTAATGATGCTAATTCTTCTATATTTATAGGTCTCCGATGTACCCAACATCCTTTCACCCTCAGGGCACACAACCTGTCTTGCACATTTATTCTGGTCTTAGACATAATTATCACCATCCTCTATGGGAACCATGCAATGAAAAAAAAAATCAGGGAAGTACTTGCCTTTGATATTTTACATTTAAAAAAACATTTACAATAATAAATTAGTAACTCTCTAAATCTTTAATTTGCACCAAAATGAACATCCATTAGTTTTCATAATAACCAGGAAAGTGTTCTTTCATTAGTATGGATGCCTGTGATTTCTAATAGAAAAACATAATATTCTGCCGTCTCCTTTCCGACATAGACAGCTATTTTGGGTTCATGATGCTTCACACAGGCATACATATATTAAGTATGCTTTGAATACTGATCTGAGATATTAGATGCTAGAAATGAAAAGAATAACTCCTTTCCTTATGATGTACACGTGCAGTAAGAGAGATAGCTCTGATACAATTTGCCAAAAAAAAATATTTATAGGCAACAACTATGAAATGAGTCTGCAAGCTACCATCAGACTGCAAACACTTCAACTCAGGTTTGATGTAAAAGAGGAAACGGCCCGGTGCAGTGGATGACTGCTCAGCCAGAAGTATGTACACAGACGCGTGCAGTTGACCAAAGCCCTGCAGCCAGGAGAGGAGGCCCATGACAGCGGATGGCAGAGGAGGAAGAGGAGGAATGGCGAATCGAGGCGACCGGGGCTCTGGGTTTGTGCTTTGACGACAGCAGGACCTAAAAGACCGCTGCGCAGGGGGGTGAACAGCTAGCTGGCTCTTGGTGCTTTCAGGTACTCTGTTGCACAGAGATGATGTGAATTATGCTAGGTACATGGAAGTGGCCACTTGAATGTCAGACGTGATATTGATCTTCTTTATTCATGATTAAAATTAAAAAGCAATAAATATTAAGATAAAGGAAAAATAAGCACTAGCTGGTCCTCACTTACCATGCTTTTCTAATTTTAAAATAGGCATTTGAGTATAATTTTAAAGAAAGAGAATTAAGGTAAAATTTTCCTTTATGCTCTTGGTATTTTATTGGAATGTCTCTCTATCATCTGTCTGTCTATCTGTCTACCTATCATCTATCTTTCTATACCACATATATAAAGATTCATATATCTGTAAAATAAATATTAGCTTATATTTGAATAAGAGTAAGTCAATAAGATAAGAAATGTGTGTACAAACTTAAAAACAGTAAATATAATTTGAGATGAGATAGTCTAAGATTTTTAAGTTCTTTATTTCTTTTAAGTAGCGTCATGGCACCCTTGACTGTGAGTGTGTGTGTATGTGTACATGTGTGTATGTTCACACATGCAACGGAGTGCGTGTGTGATCATAACTCTAACAAGACAAGCAGGGAGCTGTCATTTTAGGTTGATTTCACTTCTTAAACTGAAGAACAAGCCACGTTCCCTATCTTGGGGTTCCATCCTGAGGCGCAAGAAGCATCGTATCAACCTTGAGCACACAGTTTACTGTGTTTCTTTGTTGCTGTGTTTGGAGCTAGGGAGGAAAAATGGCAGCTTGCAATTATATGCTGAATTTCTAAACTTTCTGTGAATATAGAGAGCATTAAACTTTAATTGATGAATAATTTGAGTGTCTGTTGAGTGCCTGATTTTTAGTTTATTTCATTTTCTTATTCACTCCCTGAGGCTCTTTTCTGACTCCTACAGCCTGCCTCTAAATGCGGAGATGCACGTGCAATTTCTTTTTCATGATGGTGAAAATTTAAATTTTCACCACTATATAAAGAAATCAAAAGCAAGAAAATACAGGGAAATTGCACGGTACCATTTGTTGTATATAATAATAATGGTGATTGCATTGTAACCACAATATATAATACTTCAATATCAATATTACGAGTTCACGATATCACAAACTAAAAATGCATCCCACCTTCTGAGAAATAAAAAGCAATATTTGCATTGGCTATTATATGTCAAAGGCCCTCACCTCTCAAAAATAGTAGTTTCTGTATCACATTTTGTCACTTTCTGTTTATGCCATATTAATTTCTATTTCTCCACCATATTTACAATGAGTATCTCTCCCATTTTCTGAACTGACATATTTCCAAAATGTGTTAATTTCAACATTCACAGTCTCTTTACATCTTTCCCCTTTCTTAGGTATAATGGTACTAAAACTTCTGGCTTATCAGATGGCTGTATCTCCTCATCTAGGTGATTTCTGTGCATCAGTGCTACAACAGCTTGATGAACAGATGGGCCATGTTTAGAAAACTAGTATTTTGAAAAAGACAGTCACTTCTTTAGACATTGGTAAGATGCTTCAATGTGTGTGAAAGTCATTTGTTAAACTTCCTAGGATATTTTCCTTCAACACAAACATGTTCTCATGTCCTCTCGATCATTCACAAGTTTCTTTATAAATCTGTTACGCTGAAAATCTTCCTTAGCTGCTAAAAATCAATGTTCAGACATTTTCCGTGTATATCCAAAATACTGTTATCAAAGTGTGAACATTATTTTCCTTTTTTTGCTGCAGATCTCTTTTCTCATTATCTGCTTTATGTTTATACTATAACTCAAGTTCATATCATCTGTGATCAGAATTAATGTGCTTTTCACCTCTGTATCCAGCTTAAAAAGTGAAAGTGTTAACATTCTTCTGAGATACCTGAAGCTGAGTTCAATTTAATGACAATAAAGCAATGCTGTGATGCTTTCTAGAAATGGTCTGAGAGACTACTTCTACTTAAGAGACATGTACTCAGCATATTGATCATGAAGGAAGATTTAGAACTTCCTTAAAATGAATCCTTTCAGTCCTTAACCTACTGTATACTGCAGTGAAGGAAGATAGCAGCATAATACATGAATTTACTTTTTGCAAAACATTAACATTGAAAAGGAAATTGCTATGAGAGATAATTTTCCATGTTATCACCAGGGAATTTTAGAAAAAGTAAAGAGCATATCAACTATAAAATACCCTTAGCATATTAGCCTAAGAAGTATTGTGACTGTCAGTTTTTATTGAGAATTTCTGAAATTTAAAAAATAAGCTATCAGGGCTAGGGAGATAAATCCATGGCACAAGCGCCTGCCTGGCAAGTGCAAGGTTGTGAGTTTGAACCCTGGTCTTGCATTAAAAAAAAAGCTATCCCCAATATACCTATGTTTCAAAGAATGTCACTTTATTACTCTACACATGGGTAGATAAAGACTGAGTTTCAATAAGCATACCCTATATGTATTTTCACATTCAGAAAATTTGACTTTCAAAAATGCCCCCAGAAAAGTGTGAAGTAAAGTTCCAGAAGCAACAATATTCATCACTGTGGTAGGAAATTCCAGATCTGACAATGTTGCTTTCAATTATAGCATACATAGTCCTTTTTTAGTAAAATTTCATTTCATGTATGTACTGCTGTAAGATAAATTTTCCCTACTTTACCCTTACTTTGAAGACAGTAAATGGGATACAGCTTGGTTCATGCAGGTACATGAAGCATGTGACCCATGCCCTCTGAACTATGCTTGTCAGCTTTAAATAGCCAATTATACTACACTGAGCTTTAAGTACTGATATATTCTGAAGAAACTGTCATAAAATTAAAGATGCTTTGCCAAATAAGATTTTTTTCTATATACATGTATATATTGTATTGTGTTCGCTATTTGAATGAATTCAGTATTTCTAGAATGAGACTTACACATAGTGCCCTTTTCTGTGAAAGCTCACAAATATTTTTGTGTTATAGATCTCTCTGTTTCTCTCGGTACCTTTCCCATCGCGTTAGTTTAATAAGTGGTACAAAGGATG
>PVJA010021450.1:0-12500 GCA_004027025.1 Myocastor coypus | reverse complement strand
GACTGATCTATCTCACTGCTTCACTGGTTCTCCCTGCTTGTCGTGGTGAGTCAGACAAGCTGACTATCATGGAGATGGCTGTTTAAAGTAAAAGACAGAAACAAAGACAGGAACAGGACAGACAGGAGAAACACAAGTCTGGGTAGAATGAGATGTTACCCAAGTGTTTTTGACCGCCATTAAGTGTCTATCAGGTATAATTAAATAGACTAGTGAGTACTTAAGAAATGCTACTGTTGTTTTGGAGGAAACTCAAAGTCACAGAAATTCTGAAATCCATCAAAGCAACAACACGGAATTAGGCAACATCAAGAGAAAGGGCTGTGAATACAATCACACCTGAAATGTAGGAGATGTGTTTTAAAACTATAGAGGATATTTAATTTAAAAAAAATGCTGCATAAGAAATAGTGCCATTCGCTGGGCGTGTTGGTGCATGCCTGTAATCCCAGCACTTGGGAGGTTGAGGCAGGGGGATCAGTGCGAGTTCGAGACCAGCCTGGGCTACAAAAGTGAGCTCAAGGCCAGCCTGAGCTGCATAGTGAGACCCTGTCTCAAAAAAAAAAAAAAAAAAAGAAAGAAATAGTGCCATTAGTATTAGTCCAAGTACTACTCGCGTCACTTCAAACCCACTTTTCTTCTCTCTCTTGGTACTTTCTGAAGCAGTTCTCCAAGTCTCCCTTTGTGAGCATCTGTAGGACACTAGTCTTGGCTTCCTTCATATTCTGAACTGGTTCAAAATTATTACCTTTAGTGTCACAGTGATCCTTAGAAAGAAGGGACATAGAGCCACAGTATGTCTGCATGTTTTGTCACACCTTGTGAAGTCACTCAGGTAAGAGTGCCTGATGCACAAATTAGCAAACACATGGAGTCTGTGTAAGGTAAGAGAGAGGTGTCTTGAGAAACGTGAATGCAATGTACCCTTTACTGTGTTTTCTTTTTTTCTTTTTTAATTTAAACACACACCGTTTTTATTAATCCTTGAACCTTGTGATCATGTGAATCACACACACATAATATGAAAACTAAAGCAGCTGGTCGTGTTTATAAACATAGCCAGAAGCTCTCAGCTCATCTATCAGGAGAATCGGAAGAAGATTCAGAAACCCCACCTCCATATGCATCTTAAAGGCTCAACTTGGATATGTGTATGGTCTTGACATTTTTATACCTCCCCCTCTCTGAGGAAGAGAAGAGGGAATACTGACTGAAGAAATTGAAATTACCAATAAGGTGAGTTAATCAAGAATATAAAAATATTTTTAGTTTGTTAGGACATTTTATATTGAAGTCAAATATGGTCTTCTTTTATGTGTTGGCAACGCACACTGCCTCTGTCAAAAACAGAGCTTATACTTTTCCTAGAAAAACCAAACTGTGATTTGCCTGATATCTGCCTTTTGAATATGTTTACTTGCAATTTTGATTACAGTGAGATCTTAAACTGAGGTCCATTAAAAACCATTTAAGAAGATGCTATAAAATGTCACAATATTTAAACCTCTAGATAGTCCAATGGAACTTTAATATTAACCACGGTGTTTCTGAAATATTGCTGTAATATTTCAGTAATGGGATAGAAGTTGTCAAGGTCAGAGCAGCCTCAGAGGGGAGAAGTGGAAAGAGAAAGCGTTAGATCTGAAAAGCACAGTTGTAGCTGCTCGAAGGAATCTTTTTATTAAAGAAATGGAGCAAAAGACATCATATAGGATGTGAGATCCCAGAAAACACTATGTGGCACGTGTACTTGGAGATGAAAGGTAAGTTTCCATTCCTGTTTCTTTTGTGTTTTAGCCTGTGTAATACCTTGGTACCTTTCATTCTAAAAAATGTATATATTTAAAACACGATAACCCTAGCAAAAGAGGCTTGACTACAGAAAGCCTGATTAAACTTACATGATTAAAAATAGGACTTCGAGCTCGCTACAAGCAGCACCATTACGTAGGACTTGCCTGGAGGAGTGGAGGAGTGCCGTAGGAGCCGCGGAGAATGCAAATGACACCAGTACAGGCTCGCCCATCCTGCCGCAACTCCTTTCCAGTTTTGTCCAGTACCACAGCCTGTAGTAGTAGGTGGAGCCTAGAAGAGCTATGCAATCCGAAATGAGACTGAAATGCTGACTTATTTTTCAAAACAAATCGAATGGAACTTTTAAAGTTACCCAAGGAGGAGCTTCAAAGACTGATCATTATCAATATGAAGATGAATCGCATAATTTAATTATGATAAGTACACAAAAGACCCCTATGGCCAATGCTTGCTAACTCCTAATAATAGAAACTTTGGGTTTTGCTTTCAGGAAAACCAATATTCCTTCAATAAGACCCAAGTCCAAAAACACTATATTCTCTCATATATATCCATTTTCACAACTGAGGCTTATTAGAATAATTATTTTATTAATAATATTATTAGAATAATATTATAAATATCTAAGTGGGTTTTCTTAAAACAGTAGCGCACAAGAAAAGGCATAGAGGTTCTCCATCACGCGTTCTTGACTGCAGACATCAGTTCTCCTTCCTAGATTGTTTAATTCAAGACAGTTTAACTTACATTTCCTCTTGATATTCAGCTCTAGAGCAAAGAGTACAGAAAAATGTGCCTTATACATTTCAGATCTTTTTTTAGGATAAAAGAGGAGTACATTCCAAAGCATCTCATTCCCCTTAGCATTTAATAAATGTAGAAATAGGAGCGATTATTTTACATATTTTTATTACATGGAAGTAACTGGATCACTCACAGTTGTAAAATTTGTAAAATAATTTGATTATTGTTATATTCTTTCGACAGATCACATTTTTACCACACTCATTTAGTAAAAATCTGTTGAACGTTTATTGTGTCATCTTACACTTGGAATTCAGAAGTGAGTAATGGAAAATTGTGCCTCGCATTATTCACAGTTCTACTAGAACCACAACAGGTCTCACTTAGGAAAATTATATTATATGGAAAGAACTGCAAGGAATACTTGGAAAACATTATTTTTTAAATCATATTGATTGTCAAATCATTTGAAATTTTCTGATACTCTGACTCTTCAGCACAAATTACCAACAGGTATTATGTACCATTCTGGGAAATGGCAGTACCAGTTGGTATTTGGTAAAAGTGTAATTGCTGGTTGAGTTAATAAAAAAAATTCATTTTGTACCACTTATTTTTGAGTGTATAATGATTTTAGCATTAAAAGCAGTGAGATTCTTTGTTTTTGTTTTTCAGAAATAATATTTTTGCAGACATGAATTGATAAAATTATCTTTTTTAAAAAAATAAATGCTTTAGAAATATGAAAATCTTCCACATGTTTTTGTTTGATTTTAAATAATGATTCTACTAAATATTTTTCTGGAAAGTAGAAACATTTTAATGTTTGCTGCTAAGTCCCTTCTTCTCCTTGGAGTTTCCCACTGATGACTGACATTTTACATATCAGTTGTTAATTTAGCAGGCTGGGGAAATAGCTCAGTGGAATAAGCACTTGCCTAGCAAGATCAAGGTCCTGAGTTTGATCCCCGGAACCATCCAAAAAAAAAAATTGTTAATTTAGCTCTGCCAAGGATCTATATAACTAACATTAAATATTGGTAAATTCTTCAATAATTTGGAAAGATACTGTTTTTAAGAAAGAGAAGCATTGTTTCAACTATTCTGCTTAAAATTGCACAGGGGGGGTGTACAACTGGGGACTGAACCCAGGAGCTTTGCACTGGGCGACAAGCCTCAGCATTATCATCTTTATTTTGGGGAAGGGTCTCTCTGTCAAGCCAGGCTGAGCTCCAGCTTCCTGTCCTCATACCTCATCTCCAGAGTACTAGTGTTACAGACATGTACCCCATGTCCATATTAGCTATAAATTTCTATGGAATAAGTGTATTGCTGATATAGAGAGACAAATAACTGAATGTTCAGCTCTTTGCTTTGAAAATTATTTGATTTATATTCTTTGTATTTAGACCTTCCTAAGGCAAATATATTCCATCCTTAAGTGTGTTTTATTGTTCTATGGAATTCAAACATTTCATCAAAGGCAATCACGAAAATTTATAGTAATCAATAATCGCCTGGGCTCAGAAACACCTTTGTGTTAGCTCACTTATTTGACATTAGGAAAATGCTGGAAGCTTGGTGACTCTTAAAAACTCACACGTATGTGTTTTCACAGTGCTGGCTGACACAAGTATGAACCAAGGTGATGGCAAAGCCACACTTTCATGGAAAGCTCTGCAGAGAATATGTCTGTCTTTCAGCTTCTGTGGCCAGCTGGTGTTCTTGGCTGTATACCTTCACCTTCATCCCTGTCTTCCTTTCCTTTTTTCAATCCTTTTTTCTTAAAAAACTTTATTTATTTATATTATGGCCAGGCTCAGCCTGCGCTGGCGGTGGAGCAGAGTAGTGCCAGGGATCGAATCGCCATCCCTAGGGTTGCTTTAGCTTGCCTACGCAGGTGCTATAAGCTGCTGAGCTATCTTGCTCGCTCCTTTTTTTTTTTTTTTTTTTTTTTTTTTTTTTTTTTTTTTTTTTTTTTTTTTTTTTTTTTTTTTTTTTTTGGAGGTACTGGGGATTGAACTCAGGACCTCATGTTTGCCAGACAAGTAGTTATGCCCTTATTCTACTGAGCTATCCCCCCAATTCCATCTTTGTTTTCTGTCTCTGTGTCTTCAACTATTTCAACCGGACATTGATCATTGTATTTATAGTCCACTTTAAATTCTTGTGCCATCTTCACTAATTCCACCTCCCAAGGGTATTTTTAAAGCCATTTTGTTTCTGAAACTTCACTTTGGCATGCGTTTGGAGGATACCAGGCAAAACAATACAATTTATGAATTGCATTTGATTAGCTATAGCTGAACTCTCTATTAAGGTTCATACACAAAATGTTTTCTTGTGTGTGTGTGTGTGTGTGTGTGTGTGTGTGTGTGTGTTTTCAAAAAATACAACTTTATTTAAGAAGCATCAAAAGGAACAGAGAAAGCTGGGCACAGTGGCACATTTCTCATATCCCAGCACTCAGCAGATGGAGGAAGGAGGAACTAACAGAAGCCCTGGGGCCAACCTGGGGCCACAAAAGACAAAGGAGAGGAGGAACTCAGGGTCATGCACAATGCTAAGCCCACCATGGAGGCCCTGCCCCCAAGGCACATCGAGATAGAGATTGAGACTGGGCCTGGTGGCACACCCCTATAGTCCCAATGCTTGGAAGGCTGAAAATAGGAAAATCACTGAGTCTGATCTGGATAGTGAGACCCAGTAGATCAAGTACAAAATACATTTAAAGAAATTAAACCCACAATCAAGAGGAAGAGAAATTAGCAAGAAAAGATCCATGGGGTAAAACACAAAAATGAAGAGGAGCAAATAAGTTGCTACCGCAGCCACAATGCTGTTCCAGTCCTGGCAACCACCTCCTGAAGGGTGGAAGTATGCTAGAAAACAATGAAAGAAGAAGCTTTTCCTTGCTGCTTCACTAAAACAGCAGCCACTCAGACTATTCCTGCCTTCCTGCTCGCTCCAGAGAGAAAGCGAGAAGGACCACCAATGGCAAGTGGCAGTTGCAGCACCACCGAGAGCCAACTTCACACTCAGACAGGAACATGAGGCCTCCTCCTCGTGGTCTCTGCTACTCACACTGTCAGGGAAGCTCTTCTCCTAACATACTGCAGAAATGATCCCTGAAAGTGCACACAATCTTTTATTAAGCTGATGAACATCACTATTTTAGAGTATATAAAATATACAACTTGTCTTCAAGAATGCTTTTATAGGGCTGAGAAGATAGCTTGGGCCATAAGAGCTTGCCTGGGCAAGGCCCACAGTTCAATCCCAGAAACTGCATGCACAGTCAGCTGCTGAACCGCAGTGGCACCTAGTCAGCCCCTGAATTCAGGCATGGTAGTCACACCTACAGTCTTAGTGTTGGGGAGGCTGAGATAGGAGGATCACTATGCATCTCAGCTATGTAGCAATAACCCTGTACCAAATTTATATTGACTTTCCATTATTATTATTATTTTTGTCTTTTTGAGACAGGGTCTCACTGTTCAGTTCAGGCTGGCCTTGTGCTCACTTTTGTAGCTCAGGCTGGTTTCGAACTCACACCGATCCTCCTGCCTCAGCCTCCCAAGTGCTGGGATTACAGGCGTGCACCACCACACCTGGCTTTCATTTTGTTTTATAACATGTGACAAGTAAGTTAGATATAGTGTCCTAAATTCATGGATAAACTTGTAGTCTAATTATCTAGTGAAAAAATCCCCCCCCCCCAAAAAAATAATCTAACAGCTATTTAACACCAAATTATTTAGTTGTAAATGTGACGGGGGTTGCAAGGGGAAAGTGCTATAAAGATGTATGTGTTACATCTGTATATTAACCGGAATTCACCCAGTTTTAGAAAATGTATTATTTGAGGAAGAATGCATTTAATTTGTGACTAAAGAATGAACAAGAATTAAATAATTAAAATTAGCTTATCTAAACCGCCATTATATTTTCTAAATAATTGGCAGTATAAAATCAGTAATTACAATTTACTGAGAAGCACATTAATTATGTTTCTTTCTTCTAATGCACTATGACAGTATAATCTAGTATTCCCCAAAGAGATACAGTTGTGTGATCCTAGGCCTCCCAATCTCACTTTTGCATTATATTTTATATTTGGACACAGCTGAACAAAAACGGCAACAACGCTCCAGTCTTAGAAAAGGCCTAATTTAGTCCATTGTTTCTGGAACTTAAAATTTCCTTGTGTAAAGGTGGAACTGCAAGTGGAACTCATCAGTTTAATGTTAAGTTCTTGTCCTTGGCAGATTACAAAAAAATTCTCACCTACAGGGAAAATACTATAAATACAAATTTTGTTCTAATATTATTTCTGTCATTTAGTCTGCATAAATGGGGAAATTTTGGCTTAACCACATAAAAGCTGTTTTGCAAAATAGATTCTACTATAATAACACATCAAGTATATTACTGCTTCTTTTCTATATATTTTCGTACAGGGCTTGCGGGTTATCACTAGACAGATTGGACTCAATGTGATTCTCCTGTTTTCAGCCTCCCAGGGCTGGGATTATAGGTGTCTTGTATTACTGCTCCCACATTTTCTTTTATTTCTTTAAACATATAGATCTGAGAAAGTTGAGATGTCCTGAAATAAAACAGAATTGTCAAGCTTATCTGCCACATTAAAAGAAAAGACTTGAGTGGCTGGGAAGTTAGCTTGGTGGTCTAAGACTCTGCCTAACAAGTGCAAGGACCTGAGTTTGACACCCAGAACCCTGGATGCTCAGTGCTGGCCACTGAAATCAGTCATGGTGGCACATAGAGTTATGTGTTACTATTACTATTTTTATATATAATTTTTTCATTTCAATGAGTAAAAAAGAAATGACAATGAAACAGTTTTAACTCAGGTTAGTAGTGTGTTTACAATAATATATACATTGCATATTATTGTCTTTGTAGCAGTTATTTAGAGGACAAGATGCAGGCATAATATCTTGTGTAAACAATATTAATACAATTTTTTTATTTTCAATGAATTAACAGAAAGTAGCTGTATATCATCCTAACATTTTTCACAACAAAACTGTCCTTTATACTTTTGTGAAGTTAGTAATACATGACTCTGGCTGCCTAGCAAATGATAGCTCATACCTTACCCAGACAGGATGTTCATCTCAGGAGTGATGTAGCTTGTAGCCAATATTCTGGCCCTACCACGTCCAGGTCAGTGAGGGCTCAGGACATAAGAGAACCTGTATTCTGACATCCTATACCTCAGCGGTGTCCTAAATTTTCTGAACAAGATTATGGGGTCACAGAGGAAAGTGACTGGCAACATATAGTTTGTCCAAGGAGAGTCACTTGGAGAAAAAAAAATAACAAATTCTCGTGGGATTTTACAGAGAGCAAATTGGTCAAACAATGGCTGTGACTCACCCAGATGGCTGACACTGGCAAAAGATCTATAAATATTTTCAAAATGAATCAGAAGCAAAGAGTCATGATAGGATGACAAGAGTTGAGGTTGTTCATATTTCTTGCCCACAGTGACAAAGGCTTTCTGCTGTGGATCTTGAGCTCTGAACCCACAGCTGAAGCCGTGCATCACTGGCTGTTCCTAGCAATCTCCCACTTTGGTCTGCTATATTCAGTGTGGGTTCTCCCATCACTGAAGTGCTCCCATTCTTTTCCTTTATTTATGTATGTTTTGAGTGTGGAACTGGGGATGAACTCAGGCCTTGTGCTTACCAAGCAAGCGCTTATTCTGCTGAGCTATTTCCCCGGTCCCCCATTCTTAGTTCCACATTATCATCAAGTTTTATTCAGGAAAGAATGGAATTCTCCAAAAACAAACAACATTGATAGGAAGCCACATTTTTTTAGAGTTCTTCCCTGAAAGTGCCCCTTAGGACCACATTTAAGCTGTGGAGACATCAAACCTTTGGCCAGAGCACCTGATACTATAAAACCCTAGCAAAATGCTACTTTGGCTTTAGTGGAAAGCGCAAAAGGATCATCAGGCTTCAGGAGCTTTTCCTTTTGGCAAAGGGAACATCAAGATCTTGCAGCACCACAGAAAAAGCAAAGCCTGAAGCTCTTGTGTGCTTTAGAGGTGAGAATGACATGTGAACAGCTCAGGAGTGTCTGGGGGAGCAATAGGTAGGACCTTTGTCATTCTTAAGAAGATGCTTTATAAACTTGACTTTCAGAGGGCTTTCCAGATGGATTCCAAACAATGTGGTTTTAGAGAGATATAAAATAATTGTGGAGTCCAGCTCTAATGGAGACATAGATGTCAGAACTGAGTAGATTTATTTTAAATCATTTGCTTTTCTCAGAAACAGAACATCCAAAGGTAGGGTGAGTATATTTGGGATTGCAGCACTCAGGAAGAAGAGCTCAGGTTTTCATATTTAATATCTGAGCATTTTGGGGCCCAATCTTTTCACTTCCTTGGGAAACGCTGCTTTTTTCCCCCATGTGTTTGAGCATTATTTGACTCCTAAAACTCCTTTAGGGGTGGGGGGGTGTTATAGTTTGCGCGTAGTTGTCCCCATAAAAGCCTCATGCAATCATGGGGCTGGAACTTGTACAGTTTGAGATTGACTCATGACCCACTGGGATTATGTGTTTTAGTACTGATGGGATTATGGGTCTGAGTACTGCTAGGATTATGGGTATGGCCTGAAGCAGGTAGCCTGAGGCAGGGAGCCTGAATGTAACATAAGAGAGACACAAAGACAGACTTCTCTGTTATTGTTGTTGGCCTGTTGCTATTGCTGCTGTTCTGCCGTCATGAACCGCTGCTCTCTTCCATGTCTCGCTCTGCCTGCAGCCAACTAAAAATGGACTGAAACTATCAGTAACTGTGAGTTAAATAAACCTTTCCTTCCTTCAGTTTGTGTGTCAGGTATTTTTTTTCAGCAGTGGGAGATTTGCTTGCCTCAAGCTGATACAGACAACAAAGTTTCTTGAGTTCTAGAATCTCTCCTCCCTGCTGGTTAGACTAAGGACTCACCTCTGGAGCTGGCCATCAATCCTGTGCCTCACTGGTATTATTTGTGTATTTGTTCCCTCAAAGCCTCACGCATTCACTGAGGTTCAGTTCTACCCACCAAGCCTGGGACAGATAGGTATCATAGGAGAGACAGACAGACCGACTTGATCTCTGTTGCCACTGTTGCTGTTACCCTTCCCTTTTTGTTCTTGCTGTTTTGCTGTTTTTTACCACCATGAACTGCCACTCTCTGCCATGTGACAGTCTGCCTTGGAGCCAGCTAAATATGAACTGAAATCTCCAGTAACTTTGAGCTAAATGAAACTTTACTTATTTCATTAATTTCAGAAGCCAGGTATTTGTGTCAGCAATAAGACAAAAGTAAGTAAGACACTGACCATGACCCACCAGTTCTGTCAGATATCACACAACCAGGCATCCGGCCATATGTTATCTGTTAATCACCTTGGGTAAGATCTCCTCTTGAGCAATAATGCCATTGCTTTACATTCTGCAGTCTACAACCCATACAAAATTTTGAGTTGTTATTCAATTGTCACAAGGGTTTTGAATTTCACCCCCTTGCTACTGGGGAGACCTTAGCAACAGATTTGGCTGTAGAACATATCGTTCCTTTCTCTCATACCATTTCATCATGGTCTTTTCTAAAAATGAGGTCTCCAAACTGTGAAATGTCCATAAACTGTCAAACTATTGAGACATATCTCTCGATGGTGGTACAAGTCTGTAATCCCAGAAATCAGGAGGAAGAAGTAGGAGGATTGTTTTGAGTTAGAGACCAGCCTGTGCTACATGGCGAGCTCAAGCAAAGTGTGAACTGAATAGCAAGACCCTATTTCAAAAAGACTAAATAATTAAGCAAAAAATAAATACAGCTCTCGTATATGTAAAGCCAGTTCAAAATCAATACCAACATGATTGCCCGCCATAAACATTGCCTCAATGTTCTGTCACCCATAGCCTACTGGTATACTTGTCTAGATTAGAAAAGTGCCTTCTCCCACCTCCCAGTGGCTCCTGTCAGTCCAGTCCTCTTCACAATTGATGTGGACTTAATCTTCTAGAGGCTAAAGAAGTCGTTTCCTTTTTTTAAAAAAAATTCTGATTAATAACTAATCTGCCTGCTAGAAAGGTACAAAAGACCTGCTGCAATATCTGGTAGAAACAGGTTACTGCAAATTTCATGGAACTGTGGGCTTCTATTGACCCTGGATTGTTGAGTTTCCAAAACAATGATGCCTACCTAGACTGTTAGCTCCTGGGAGTGCCCAGTGGCCTCTTGTGCAAGTACTTAGACCTAGGCACCAAAGACTTTCTCCCCTCCTTTGCCTCTGTGCACTAATAGCCCACTGCTCTTCTGATTAAGAAAGCAGACAATGGCACCTTCTGCCGAGACCTAGCTGTCCAGGTGACACATGATGTCCTTGCTGAGCAAACTTAAATATAAAGCCCTGACAGATGATGAGTACAACCTGTTTATGGATCAAAGCAGCTATGTTAGGAATGGAATCCAACTGGATGTGTTCTCCAAGATCAAGTCACTGCACTGTGTAGCCAGTTAAACTTTCATTATGTCACTGGTCCCAGCCTCCCACTCCCTACAAACACTAAGAAGACAACAGAAGTTTATAGAATCCTGCTGCGAAAAGTCATCTCAAGGTACAGTCTAACCTTTATCAGTGACAGTAACAATGGGCCTGCACTTGGAGCAGCGAAAACTAAATAAAAACTACATATAAGCACAAGCTCTAAATGTTGAGAAAATAAAACACAATTCTACAGATACAGCTTGTAACCATCTTTATAATTTTACCTATAGACAAGCTCTACCTGTACACACTTTTATGCACACATATAACCCAGGTACATATTAAATTATTTGTAGAGTTCTTAAGTTTTCATAAAACCATGCTTAAATTCATCATCTCAGAATTTACCTGGACCAGACAATTCTCTCTAATGAGACAACACTTTCAAAGCCCTGCACTGGTCGCTCTGGACACTAATCTGTCCACACATGGCTGAAGCCTGAGGACACCAATGACAGGATTGCTGCATAACTATTCCCCTTGGATTTTGTGCTTTTTGAGGCTGCTTATCACACTCCTTAATTCCCTGATCCTGTTTGAGCCTACAAACACCCAATATATAACTAAAAGTAGAACAAAACTTGGCCTTCACTTTTGTTTTGCTTTCACAAAAATTTTCTTTTATAATTTCCAGAAAAATGTGTCATCTTTAAATGTAGCCTCCAAAAAGAAACAGACATAAAATTATACATGGCCAAAGCAATAGAAACAAAGCAGCTAAATAATATGAAGTTTACGGGGCTGGGGAGATAGCTCCGAGGCACAAGTGCCTGCTGGGCAAGTGCAAGGTTGTGAGTTCTAACCCTGGTCCCACACACACACACACACACACACACACACACACAAATAATAATAATAATATGAAGTTTACCTTATCAGGAGGTTTTATCAGAGAACTTCAAGGAAAATAAGAAGATAAAGTGCAGAATAGGAGAAAGACGCTTGTACTTTGGTGAGAAGAAATAAGGCAAACATGAAGTTTAGGAATTTCTAAATGGTTTAATATTTTAGAAATATCAGTTCTGGCAGCCAGTGCTTGTCAAGAGGGCAGGACAACTAACTGTGAAGGACAGTAGAGTAGTTAACTTTTGTTCCAAATTACATGCAATTTAAACAGTTTTTTAAAAAGCATTCATTATTTCACAGTTTGAGGGAATAATATGGGCCTGGCTTAGCTGAATGCCCTTACCTCGAGTTCTCTCCTTGGGTAGCAGGTGAACCTTGGTCAGGACTCTGTCCACCAAGTCTTCATTGGGATGAGAGGGTCTGCTTCAAAGCTCACTGAAGTTGGCCTGAGCCCAGGGCCACTCACTGCCTGACAGTTCTCCTCCCTTATAAAGAATGGCGTGGGAAAGCACATTCAAAAG
>PVJA010021449.1:0-35617 GCA_004027025.1 Myocastor coypus | reverse complement strand
TCTGTTAACTTACATTCTTAACCCTCCAGCAGAAAAGCTTTGTGATACTATTACTCTATAACATAGGTACTTGAGCTTATCATCACTGGCTTTCTGAGTATCAAATATCTTTGACTTAGCTTGGAAATAATATTTTCTGACCATCATTGATATTCTGATAACTTTCCATACAATGTGATATAAGCAGTTACACAATTTTGACACAGATATTTGGAGATTCAAGGAAATACAAAATTGTAGCCTGTCAAGAATATGGTTTTTGGCCCAGTCTCTTACTTTCAAGTACTACTCTTGAGAGAATGACAGTAACTGAGTTTACACCAGGAGCAGTACATATCAAAAAGATAAGAGTGACATGTATTCCAAACATAGTTTTAGCATTACATTGTGCTATAGTCAATATGCTGAAGCTTTTGAAGGTTCTTGAGACCAATATCTGATTCATCCTGTGTACATAAGTGTATGGTTTTGCTATTGATATTTTTTCTGCTTTGTCTGCTTCCAGTCACTTCGTTGTTTAATCCATAACACATTCAGCTGTATTATGCCCTTAAGTTCTTGTTTTCTTCTTTAAAGTTCTTATATTAGGGAGACTATACGATATTTACACATATAGGTCTGGTTTATTTCACTAATGAGTATATGTTCAATATACATGCATTTATATATGAAGTCTTCAAACTTATCATTCTTTATGGATGAGTAGTATTCCATTGTATAAAAATACCACATTTTTTTTTTAACCATTCTTCAAATGATGGACATTTTGGTTTGTAATAGCCAAATCTTGGAAACAACCAAGAAGCTGTTCTTTCTCTCCTCCTCAGGCTCTTCTTCTTCTGCCAGTGAGCCTCCGCCTTGGTCCTTTTCCAGCAAACAGAAGAGGAAATGCGGCAACTCCACCCCCACAGAGGGGGCTGGCTGCTGGCCCTAGTGACTTCTAGAAGTTCATTCACAGACATGCAGCCTATGGGCTGACTACGCTACCAGTCTGCCCATACTCTGCACATTCTGCAGGCTCCTTCTGTGCATTATGGAGCAGACCCTGGGGTGCATGGGGAGATTCAGGACGGAAAAGACCCTCAGTTCCCCCCTCTAGTGACTCAGAAGGGAGTCAAGTGTGGTGACAAACAAGCGTCAGATAATACTATGATGATGCTACTGGACATCTGTTTAAAGGGTCGGAGGTGTGCTGGGGGACAGGACTGTGTGGGGCAGACGGTCATAGGGGTCGTGGAGGACAAATAGGTAGTTAGCAGGCAAGTGGAGGAGGGAAGTGAGGAGAGTGTGTACAGTCAGGAAACCATAATTGTTCCTGGAATGTTGGCTACAACATCAAGCATTCTAATTTTGCCATTATTACGTGCGAGCTGGATGAACAGGAAATGAAATTAAAAGAACAGGCAGGGGCAAGTGATGAGGAGCCTTGCGTATCACGTGTGCTGTGCAGTGCACATTGTTTCCATCATCTGTTTTCTTTCTTTTTCCGTTAGTGACAGGCTTATTGGCTGGGCACCAAGCTTCCGCAGTTTAGGTCTGTAGTTCCCAAGGCGCCTCCGAGCTAGGTGTGATCAGGTGACCACACTCGTTCACATGGAAACCCCTGGGGTGTTTGCTTTATAGACAGCAAAGCCAGAGAACGTGGGTGGGTCCCCCCGTGGGTCACCTCCCCCTCCCGGCGGAATCAGGGATTGAACTGAGGCCCTTGCGCTTGCTAGGCAGGCACTTATTCCACTGAGCTATCTCCAGCCCCCAGAGAATGTGTTTTAAAAAATATTTATCTCGCTTCCTATGTCAATTCTGGGAGTAAATACTATAATACATGCAGAACAATATAGAAAGAGCCTTGGGTCTCTGACGCTGTGGGAAGACTCGTAGCCCCAAACTTAACCAGATTTCTCCCCAAAAGAGAAATAAACTTCTGTTTTGTTTAACCACCTTTATTCTACTGATTTTATTGCCTCTTGAGGTAAAAACCTAAATAATACATGAAGCAAAGGCATTGAGAATTTCGGTTGTTTTTGGGGAGAGGCAGGAATGAAGCTGAGCTGGGCAGCCACACAATCAGAGCGACTCGTTAGAATCATTTCCTAGGGACCAAGTAGAACGGAGCACAGCAAGGTCTGTGAGATGGCTCAGTGGTCTAAAGCGCCTGCTTAGGGAAGTTTAGGGAACCACAGGGACCGTGGTTTGATCCCTGGCACCACATACTGCACCAGCCCCACCCTCAGGGCAGGCTGAGCTGGCCATAACATAAAAAAAAATGGGGCAAAGTCGGGGGGAGCTCAGCCCTGTGGTTGATGGGAGAGGTGGGATGGTGGGTAGCTTTGCACCGGAGCAGTTTGCCTAAGCAGGAAGTAGGTTTCCTGAAATTCCTTTCACTATGTAATTTTGTGTAAGAAATGGACTCAGGATAAATTTTCACAAGATTGGGAAGAAGGACACGGAGCATGGGCCGTGTGTTTACAGAGTACTGCAGTAGCCCAGGTGTTACTGTAGCGCACATGCCGAGACAGGAGGTGCTGTTCTACCTTCTCAGCTGGAGATAGTGGCTGGGCCTCCTGCTACTGTTGAGTGTCTCCTTGCAGGGTCTTCAGCTGTGACTTTCTTTCTTTCTTTCTTTCTTTCTTTCTTTCTTTCTTTCTTTCTTTCTTTCTTTCTTTCTTTCTTTCTTTCTTCTGTCTTTCCTCTCTTTCTTTCCTCTGTCCATTCCTCCTCCCTTACCTTACTCCTCCCCTCCTCCCTCCCTTATTCCTTCCTTCTTTCTTTTTCTGTACTTAGGACAGGGTCTACAGGGTCTCACTACATAGATCAGACTTATAGTGATCCTCCTGTTTTCAGTCCCCCAAGTGCTGGATTGCAGGCATGCGCCACCATGCCCAGTCTCAATTGCCATCTCAGTGCACCCATGGGTGGGGCTGGCATGGCACAGTGGAGATCGAACCCCGGCCGATGTGTTCTGCCTAAGCAGGTGCTTTAGTCTGCTAAGCTATCAGGCTGACCCTCCTCTACAGCTGTGACTTTAGATTGTTGAGAAAAAGTACCACCATTAGGGGTTGGGGAGATAGCTCAGTAGAATAAGCACTTGCTTGGTAAGCGCAAAGGCCTGAGTTTAATACCTGCCCCCCACCCAAAAAAAAAAGGTGCCACTATCTTATTGCAGGTCACACACACTGCAGCAGCTGAAGGCTTGGAGGTAGATGGACACTGCACTCATCCTGGTTTTCCTGATTGGCTGACCTGCAGTGCCGGGGACCCAGCTCAGAGGTGCTCTGCTTCAGAGATACAGCCTCAGCCTTTGTTATTTTTCAGACAGGGCTCCTGATAGTTGGTTCAGGATGGCTGCGAGCTCACGCTCCCCTGCCTCGGCCTTCTGAGTAGCTGACAGACACCGTCTCTTAGTCCCAGCACCATGGCATCTTGAGTTCCACCTTGACCTTGTGTCCTGCCATGCTTCCTGTTCACCCTTCCTTTCTCACTGCCTGCCCTGCTGACTGTAGGGCACCACCAAAGAAGCAAGAGCTGGTCGTACAGAGCTCATTGTCTTATCTCGTGAAGTTTTACTTAAGTTTACTGGTGCAGTTTAGGTCTACGTAGTGATCACGTTCGTTACAGAGTTTGTGTTAGACATGACATGTCTCCCTTCCTTTCTTCCTCTCCACGTTTCAAACCCCCTCCTCCCTCTTCATAAAGCAGTTTTCATTTTATCCTTCCTTTCCTTTTTCTTTCCCTTCTGTCCTTTCTCTTTTTCTTTTGAACAATTTCTGGCTATTTCACAATATCCATTGTAAATTTTGGTTTTTATTTACAATGTCAGTTTCTCATGCCAGAAAGATAATGTTACACATGTGTGTGTTATTTCCCTCCCACTTATGGCCTTAAGGTTCATCCATTTAGCTGGTTTTTTTTTTTTTTTTTTTTTTTTTTTTTTTTTTTTTTTTTTTTTTTTTTTTTTTTTTTTTTTTTTTTTTTTTTTTTTTTTTTTTTTTTTTTTTTTTTTTTTTTTTTTTTTTTTTTTTTTTTTTTTTTTTTTTTTTTTTTTTTTTTTTTTTTGTGTGTGTGTGTGTGTGTGTGTGTATTTTAGGGGAAGGGTGTACAGGATGTTCAATGTCTCACTACTAGATCAGATTTATAGTGATCCACCTGTTTATAGCCATTCAAGAGCTGGGATTACAGGCACAGGCCACCACACCCAGTCTCAATTGCTGTCTCAGCACACCCCAGGGGCAGGGCTGGTATGGCAGGCCTGGGGATTGAACCCCGGCCCCTGCACTTGCTTGCAGGTGCTTTAATCCACTGAGCTATTTGGCCAGCCCCATTTAGCTGTAAATGTCCTTATTGTGTCCTGTTTTATAGGTAAGTAACTCTAGACTGCTTGGAAAAAAACAGTATCTTTTTCATTCATTTATCAGTTAACGGGTGTTTGGATTGTTTCCAAGATTTAGCTACTAAAAACTGCCACTATAAACATGGGTGTGTGTTTTTGTTACTCTTGTCTCGTTGCTGGGACAAATACCTGACACTCAAAACGAGGGAAGGAAAGGTTTATTTAGCTCACAGTTACTGGAGGTTTCAGTCCAGACTCAGCTGGCTCTAAGGCAGAGGGGCACATGGCAGAGGGCAATCTTTCCTGGTGGCAGCTAAGAGCAAAAGAGCAGGGAGAGCTAGCAGCAGCTCAAGCCATTAACTTCTCTTCCTCCCTTACACTGAAATGCAAATCACCTGCCCCAGGGCAGGTGCAGCACCCTTTTCCACAATACTGGATTACAAATTGCAGATGCTACCCCATTACTGCATGAAACTTATATAGAAACCATAACAGTGTGTATATATCTTTGTGATGTGATGTTTTTTATTCCTCTGGGAAGATAGAAGGAGAATAGCTAGGGAAAATGAGACCTCTGATCTTAATTTTTTGAGAATCTCCACACTGATTTCCACAGTGGTTGTACCAGTCTATGTTCCCATCAACAGTGGAAAAGGGTTTCTTTCTCCTGACAGTCCCTCCAGCATTTGTTATGGGTTGATTTCTTCATGGAACTCATTCTTTCTGGAGTGAGATGGAGATGGAATCTTAGTGTTGTTTTAGTTTGCATTTCTTGAGTGACCAGTAATGTTGAGCATTTTTTTCAACTATTTATTTACTATTTGTACTTCTGAGAAGTGTGTATTCATTTCAGATGCCCATTTTCAGATTGACTTGTTGAATTTAGGGGATCTGAGTTTTTTTTCAGTTCTTTCTATGTTCTAAGTATTAGTCCTCTGTCTGAAGAACAGCTGAGAAATCTCCCTCTGTGAACTATATCCCACTCTGTGTGCTATCTTTTCAATTTGTTGATGGTTTCTACTGCTGTGCGAGAGACTTAGATGAGCAAAAGCAGTTCTAGGCAACAAAGGCCAATCAGAGGGCATTACAATCCCTGACTTGAAATTATGCTACTAAGCTACTGTGATAAAAATGGCATGGTATCCCTGAGGATCAATGGAACAGACCAGAAGATGTGAACAATTCTAAATGTGCTCAGACACCTGATTTAAAAAATAATTCTTTTTATTATGTCTGGCTCAGACTGCCTGGGGGTAGAGCTGACGCAGCATGTGTTTCTGGGGATCGAACTGCAGTCCCTGCAGTTGCCTAAGTTTTCCTAAGCAGGTGCTTTAGACCACTGAGCTATCTCACCGACCCCAGATATCTTATTTTTGACAAAGGAGCCAAACGCATTTTTTGGAAGAATAGCCCTTTTAATAAATGATGCTGGAGAAACTGGCTTTTCATATGCCGAAGACTCAAACTAGACCTATGTCTATCACCTGCACTAAACTAAAATCAAAATGGATCAAAGATCTAAATATTAAAACAGAACTCTAAGTCTTCTAGAAGACAGAGACGATTAGGCTCTCGAAGGCATGGTCCGCTCCACCAAGGAGCATAGACGTTAGGTGCTGCAAGCAGATTGATACAAAAACAGGGATGGGGGGGCACTGTGTAGGCATGGGTTACCCAGCAGTGATGACAGGATGGAGAAGAAACATGCTAGCCCAAAGTCCACAAGAGATATGCGTAAAATGATAAATGACAAGAATAAGTAGCTGTGGTTCCCAGAAGACATGAAGCTTAAAGGAACGTGGGGTGATGTGCTCACCTAGTATTCAGTAGCAGACATCAACAGGAGTGACCTGGAATGTTGGTGACATGCAGTGAGAGGAACCATCCATGGAGGCAGTGATGTGGGACCCAAGGGGGAGAAGGTGTTTTCAGGTGGGAGGGTAACATCGGGAGCAGTCTAGATCTCCTCACTTGTCTTTAATTCTGATTATAATTTAGCTTCCTGGGCATGTTACCTGGAGTCTTACCAGAATCTCAGTGGGTATTGTGCCAGTCTCCTGTCCACCGCCATGATTAGCTTAAGTGAGGAAAGATTTATTTTGTGTTACATTTTCAGTCCCTGATCCACTGACTTCATTACCTTGGACCTGTGATGAGGCAGAACACTGAGGCTAAAGGGCATCATGGAGAGAGCTGCTCAGCTCATGGAACATGGGACAGGGAGAGAGAGAGAGAGAGAGAGAGAGAGAGAGAGAGAGAGAGAGAGAGAGAGAGAGAATGTGTGGTGCTGGCAGGAGCTGTGGAAGCTGGAACAGTGGTCAAATGTGTGGAAGCCGGGCGAGGCCTCAGCATCTGAAGCAGTCAAGCTACCTCAGTCCTGACAGGAGCATCCTGACTGATTAATGCCTGCTGCATCACTAGGCAACCGTGTGTCATGAGCTGCTAAGTCTGAAAAGGTATAAACAAAAGTCCACACTGTTGCTGGCGGGTAGTGGTGGTCATCCAGCCAGCCAGGCAGCTGAGTCACCCCCTGAGCCACGATAGCAGGCTTCCTTCTTGTTTCACTCTTGCTGCTTAGGGACCCCCAGCCTGTGGCATGGTGCCCCCCACATTCAGGTCAGCCACTCTCCAACAGTTCCCCCACAGGTCAGTGTTCTCTGGGAACACTCCCAGGGGCACACCCAGAATTGAGGACAAGTGATTTCCTACTGGTTTCCCAAACCAATCAAACTGACAAGATTAACCACCGCTTGAGTCAGTACCTTGTAACCCAGATCCCTAGAGTGTAGTCAGATTCCAGACCTACTGATAGGCAAGACGCCCTTGGGTATAAAGAGATTTCACTGCTGATGCTAATGGGGGTGCTGGGAGCTGGGGTGAGTGCTGACCGGCCACCTGACCTGGGGTGGCATTAGTGGGGTCCCCAGGACGCAGGGAGTTCTGACTAACAAAGTTGGGCTCTTGACTGTAGCAGGGTGCTGGACAAGGAGATGCAGGCTCTGCTTCCCTTCCCGCTGGTGCTGTCCTCTGGTTTCGTCCTCAGACCTGCGTGCCATGCTGCAAGCGTGCCATGCTGAACCGGGGCTTCTGCAAGAGGGCAAACAGGATGAGGCTGAGCTCAAGAAACCACATTGTTCTGGGAATAAAAGAAGGAACTGGAACCTGGGGAAGGAAAAGCTTTAGTGGTGCCTATAGCCTAAGTAGCTCTAGGGCTGTCAGGTAGAATAATTAAGTTTAATAAGTTTAGCTGCAGAACATGAACCAAGAGTAGGAATTCAAGAGATTTCATCTCAGTTTAAAGGGCAACACTTCAAATAATTAGCTTCTATTATACCTTGAAAGAATCTCCAGGCAAGCAGGGCATTACCAATGTCTGTGGTAACCAAAGGCCAGGTGGTAGGGCCTTGAAATGGTTTTATCCAATTATAGCTCTACTCTGGGTAGAAGAATGATGATATTTAGGATCTTCTAGCCTTAAATTCTAGAACATTCTTTGCTGTATATATTAAAGGTAATAAAATAAAATGAAACCCCAAACACCTTAGTGTGTATATCCATTGCCTTGGGCAAGATGAAATCTAGTATTATACTTGGGAAATATAAGGCACCACAGTAAACTATTCAAGCTGACATTTTTTTTTAAATCGAGGATTTGCTTTCTTCAGCATTTACATTTATAGCTTCACCCACTAATAGAACTGTTGGTAGACCCTAAGGTTTTCATAACAGCTGTTAGGTTATCCTAACAATGTTTCTGTTTATGTCAGTGTACAAGAGGACCCACTTAAGGCAGAGAGAAATCTCTGAGACTCAGGGAAGGTTCCAGAATAAGTCAGTGTTGTGACCAAGGGCGCACCCCGTCCTTATGTGGCACGTGCGCGTCTCTCACAGCAAGCCCACACTGAACACACGACACAGAGCCCCCTCAGGTGGTAGACTAAGGCAGGGGACAACGCAGCCAGAAGGCGGGCTGTGGTCTTCAGGGCCAGAGGGTGCGCACAGCCTTGCCTCGCACTGCTGGGTTTTGTTTTGCACTAGGCATCGAGCCACCAAGCTCCAGCCCAGCACTTTTATTTTTCATTCATTAAATTTATTGGTAAATTTTAAATATATGTAATGATCACATTCATCATAGGGAATTTGTACCTGTACATAATGTAACTTGGCCTTTTTAAAAAGCATTTCTGTACCCTCTGTTCTTGTCCTTATCTACAAAAGCTTTGTTTGTGTATTCTCTTCTCATCTTTTTATCTTCCTTCTCTTGTCCCCTTCCCCCTCCTAGTTAGCTTTCCCATTTGAAGGTTTTCTTCCTATTCATACTATGTATTATATATTTTTGTCCCTATTTACCATTTTAGTTTCTCATACCGGAGAAGTAATGTGCTATTTACACATTTAGGTCAAGTTATTTCACTAAATAGTATGGTCTCACAATGCATCCATTTATCTAGAAATGTCTCAAGTTTATCCTTCTTTATGGCAGAGTGATATTCTACTGCATAAAAAATAGATCTCCTTTACCCTTTTATCAGCTGATGACATTTAGACAGCTTCTAAGCTTTATCTATTGCAAACTGTGCCACTATAAACATAGTTATGTATATATATCTGTGGTACAGTGATTTAAATTTTGGGGGAAGATACCAAGAAGGGGAATAGCGCTGTCAAATGGGACCTCTTTTCTCTCTCCCTGTCTCTCTCTGTCTGTCTCTGTCTATCTCTGTCTGTCTGTCTGTCTCTGTCTCTGTCTCTGTCTCTCCCTCCCTCTCTTTTTGGTATCAGAGATTGAATTCAGAACCTCACACTTTGCCAGGCAGGTACTTAAATCCCTGAGCGATCTCCCCAGCTCTAATCCCAGGTTTCTGAGGAATCTCCATACTGATTTCCACAGTGATTGCTCCAGTCTACACTCCCACCAACAGTGGAGAAGGGTTCCTTTTTCCCCTACAGCCTCTCCAACATTTGTTATTGGTTGACCTCTTTGTGATAGCCATTCTTTCTGGGGTGAGATGGAATCTGAGCATTCTTTTAATTTGCATCTCTCAAATGAGCTTGAGGTTGAATAGTTTTTCATATATCTATTTGCCTTTGTATTTCTTCATCTGAAAAGTGTGTGTTCATTTCAAATGTCCATTTTTAGATGGAATCTTTAAATTCGGAGGTCTGATTTTTTTTTTTTTCAGTTCTTTATGTGTTCAAGACATGTCTTTTGTCCGAGGCACAACTGGATAAACTTTTTTCCCCACTCTTTGAGTTGTCTTATCTTTGCATTCTGTTGATGATTTCCTTTGCTGTGTAAAAGCTTGTTAATAGGATCAGATGCCAGTTATTTGCTCTTTGTGATAGTTACTGTTTGATCAGGGTTTTATTCATAAAGTTTTTGCCTACACTAATGTCTTCAAGAGTTCTACCCATTCTATCTTCCAGCAGATTTAGTCTTTCTGTTTTACTACGTAGGTCTTTGATTCATTTTGATTTTAGTTTAGTACACAGGGAAAGATATAGGTCCAGTTTTAATCTTTGGCATGTAGAAAGCCAATTTTTCCAATACTATTTACTTAAAAAGCTTTTTGCTGATGAAAGTATTAGGAATCTTTGCCAAAGATAAGGTAAATATGTATGTCTGCAGTTGTTTCAGCATCTTCTTCTAATCTCTTCAATAGATACCACAGTCTGTTTTCCTTCCTTTTTTTTGGTCAATTCTGGGCCCGTTTTTTTATTTTTTTTTTCAGCTTTTAGTCCAATTTCAAGTCAGGGATCGTGGTGCCCCATGCCTAGCCTTTGTTGTCCAGAATTACTTTTTCTGTCCTACGTCTCTTCTGGCTCCAAATGAATTTTAGGATTGGCTTTTCTAATTCTGTGAGATAAACTGTTGAAAATTTGATCAAGATTTCATTAAATGTATACAACAACTTTAGAGGTATGGCCATTTGCTCCATACTAGTTCTTTCTACCAAAGAACAAGGGATATCTTTCCATTTTGTGATATACTTTTAATCTTATTTTTCAAAGTAGTATAGTTTTCAATATAGAGATATTTTACTTTCTTCATAGATTGATTCCTAGGTATTTCTTTCTTTCTTTCTTTCTTTTTTTTTTTTTGGATGCTATTGTGAAGGATGTGATTCCCCTAAATTCTCTCTCAGTGAGTTTCTTCTTTGTGTATAGGAAGGCTATTGATTCTTAAGTGTTGATTTTGTATCCATGTACACTACTGAATTTGATTATTGAATCTACCAGTCTTGCAGCGGTGTTCTTGGGGTCTTCTATGTAGAATATGATGCCATCTGTAAATGATCATAATGTGTATTCTTTCTTTCCTATTTATGTTCTTTTTATTTCTCTCCCTTGTCTAATTGCTTTGGTTAATGTTTCCAGCACTATACTGAATAGGAGTTGTGGCAGAAAACACCCTGGTTTTGGTCCTGATTTTAAAGTAAAGGATTTCATTCAAGCCAGCTATTTCCCACCCGGGTATTTTTCAAGAAGAACTGAAAACCTCATACCACAGTGATATATGTGCACCCATGCTTGTAGCAGCTCAGTTTGTCATAGTTAAATCCTGGAAGCAACCCAGATGCCCATCAACTGAAGAATGGATAAAGAAGATGTGTATTTTTACAGAATAGAGTATTATTCAGCTATAAAACAGGATAAATTTGAGTCATTTGTTGATAAATAGGTGCAACTAGAGAACACACTCAAGTTGAATAAATCAGACGTACATGTGCAAATGTTATTTTCTCCTTAGTGTAAGAAACTGAAAGAAAAAAAGTGGAATCTGAGCGGTAGAATAGATACTGGGAAAATGAACTTACTCAAAAGGAAAGAGTTACTGAGTTGAGGAGCAGGTCAGGAGAGGGAGGTGAGGAGTTATCTATATGTACACAGGATTGTTTGGACAACTGTACTATGGTTTTTTGCTGGTCTATGGAAAGGAGCAGATAATGCTTATTTTGTCTCCTTTTTTCAGTTTTTCTCATATTTATCCTCTTAATTTTTTATATATTTATTTTTTCTTTCTTCTAATTTTACATGCATATATCTGGTAATGTGAATAACTGGTTGGAAGATAACATTATGTATTACAACAAACACTGTGAAATTCATATTTACTTTGTTAAGTGAAATTCTGTTTCAATTGTAATTTTTCTGTTTTCATACAATTTTGTACTCTCTATGAAATAAGAAGTGCAGGATTTCAGGGTTTTTCCACTTTGTATGATGTTTCTTTGTCATATGTCACTCTCATCAGACTTATGATAAAGACTATCTATTTCCATGTTCTGTAGGGTTTTTAATATGAATGGATGTTGAACTTTGTCAACATCCTGCATCTATTGAGATGATCATGTGATTTTTGGCTTTGGCTCTGTTGATGTGAGGTATTACACTTGTTATTTGTGTATGTGGAACCATTCCCAAATCCTTAGGGTTAATCCTACTTGATCATGGTACCTAATCTTCTTGTTTTACTATATTCAGTTTGCTAGTATCTTACTGAGGATTTTTTGTATCTATATTAATTAGGGAGACTGGCGTATAGTTCTCTCTCTTTTGTTTCTGATGTCAGGGTAATGCTTGCTTACAGGAATGAATGTGGGAGTTTTGCTTTTATTTCAATTTCATTAAAGAGTTTGAGAAGTATCAGCCTTAACTGTTCTATAAATTTCATGTAGAATTTGGCAGTGGTCAGGACCTGGGCTTTTCTTTGTTGGCAGGTTTTTAATTACATCTTCAACTTCATTGACTGATATTGCTTTATTTAAAATTTTTATATCTTCTTGACTCAGCTTTGGTAATTCATATGTATCTATGAATCTGCCCATTTCTTCTGCGCTTTGCATCTTATTAGGATACTGGTTTTCAAGGGGCTGGGGAGATAGCTCCATGGCACTAGTGCCTTCCTGGTAAGTGCAAGATCATGAGTTCAAACCCTGGTCCCACAAACAAAACAAAACAAAACAAAACAAAACAAACAAACAAACAAAAAACAACTGGTTTTTGAAGTAAGTATTGATAAATTGATAACCTTCTGGATTCTGTAGGATCTATTGTGATTTCATCCTTTGCATTCCAAATTGCATGGCTTTGAGTTTTTTCTTTCCTTTTGTTTAATAAGTTTGGCTAAAGGCTTGACATTTTTATTTAATCTTTCAAAGAACTGGGGCTGGGGAGATAGCTCAGTAGAATAAATGTTTGCCTGGAAAGCACAAGGACCTGAGTTCAATTCCTGATTCTGAAAAAAAAAATCTTTCAAAGAACCTTCTTTTCAGTTAATTGACTTTTTGTGTTGTGTTCTTAGTTTACAATGCATTAATTTCTGCTTTCATCTTTATAATTCCCTTCCTTATATGAGTTTTGAGCTTGACTTGCTCTTTTTTTTTGGCAGCTTAAAAGTTAACATTAAGTAATATATTTGAGCTTACTCTGTTCTCTTGATAGGGGAATTTACCACTACTCTTTCCCTCATAGGACTATTTTCCTTGTGTTCCACAAACTCTGGTATGTTGTATTGGCATTATCACTTAATTGTTGGGAATGTCTACTTTATCCTTTTAGTTTTTACTTATGTTTTTCAGACAGGGTCTTGTTATGTCAGGCCTGGCTGTGAACTCACAGCATTTCCTCTGCTTTTGTCCTTCAAGGGCTGGCATAAAAGGATGCACCACTGCTCAGCCTCTATTTTTTTTTTTTTAATATCATGTGACTCATTGGTTGTTCAAGAAGGTGTTGTTGAATTTCCATGTTTATGAAGCTTTTGTGATTTGTTTTGCTATTTCTTTCCAATTTCACTGCACTATGGTCTGCTGATATCCACAGGACAGTTTCAATTCCTATGCATTTTAATTCGTAAGCATGTTCTGTGAGCTATTGTATGGTCTAGTTGCTTGTGTGCGTGTGTGCGTGTGTGTGTGTGTGTGTGTGTGTGTGTGTGTGTGTGGCTGGCTCAGCCCACCCTGGGGTAGGGCTGGCATGGCAGGTGATGTAGGGGATCGAACCGCAGTTCCTGCATGCTTGCCTAAGCTTGCCTAAGCAGGCAGTTTAGATCGCTGAGCTATCTCACCTGCCCATATGGTCTAATTTGGAGCATGTCCTGTGTACAGTTGAGCAGAATGTGTATCCTGAAGCCTTGGAATTGAATGCTCTGCAGACATTTACTAAGTCTATTTGTTCTAAAGTTTGGTTCAGTTCTAATATTTCACAGTTGACTTTTTGTCTAGTTGATTTGTCTATTTGTTACAGTGGAGTTTTGAAATCCTTCATTACAATTGCATCAGTGCTTATGCTTTATTTGATTTTTCATATCTGTTACTTTTTTATGTAGTTGAGTACAATGTTATTTGGTGCATATATATTTATGATTGTTATCTCTTCCTCTTGCATTTCCTCCTTTACAAGGTTGCTATGACCTTTCTTGTCTCTCTTAACCGGTCTTGGCTTGAAATCTACTTTATCTGCAAATAGAATGGTAATAGTGAGCTCTGTTTTTTTCTTCTTTCTCTCAGGTTCCTGTTGCGTGGAGCATTGTTTTCCATCCTTCGATTTTCTTGTCACCTTCAACCATGTTAGCTAGGTTTGCAGCTATATAACAAATCTAAAATGAACCAGGAAATTATAGGTAGTAAACAAGCCTTCAATATAGCACTTTTACCCCTGGGGAAGCAAATGTAAAAGAGGTGAGGGATAAAATAAAGAAGCAAGGCTGGAAGACAAGGAAGGATCAGCTAAACTTGGGAAATCGGTGAAGATAGGAGAGAAAGGGAGAAAAAAGACATAAAAACAAGAAGCTAGAAACTAAAAACTAAAAACCATGTTCACACTCATAAAAAAGAACAATCAGTGAAGAGAAAGCCAAACCAAACAAAAACAGGAAAAAGAGAGAAAGAACAAAAGATGAAAAAAGAAAAACTTCAAGGTGTGTCTCCGCTATCAGTGGGAGATGACATGGGCAAACAGAGCCCAGGTCCATGTTGATTAATTCCAGCAAGCCTGCAGCAGCTCTAAGTGGCACAGTGGACGATCTCAGTGAGCCTGCGCCTTTACTTCCTTTGGAGTTCAGGCTGGTTTCTGGCCATGACACCCTAACCAAACCCATTTAGCTTGCAGCAGTCCATGTACCTCCTACCATCTTGAACTCATTAGAATCAACTAGCTGGAGCCAGAAGTTCCTCTACATTCTGAGCTCTGTTGTTCCTCAAGATAGATTCTGGTCAGTTGACCCTTCCTGGGGAAAATTTGAACCCAAAATAACCCTCATCAGCCAGTGCTGTCCACTTTGCCTCCTGCTTTGTCCCACTGGAGCATCTCTGGGGTCAATAGTGGTCACTATCCATCTGGAGGTTCCAGCCTCCCCTCCCATGCTGTGAGCTCTACTTTTAATTTCCCAAAAATTTCAGATATGTTTGTGGCAGAATTATTTTGAAATGATTGTAATGTAGTTTTTTCACAAACCTAAATAATCCATCAGTGGAATTGGGCATAATCCCAACATGTCTGTAAGCCTCACATTCTGGAAGGCTGGGACATGAAGATCAAAAGTTTTAGCTCAGGCTCTTCACACTACCCATTGGCTTCCACTCCCACTTCAGATCCTTCCTGGGCACTGGGAACCCAGTCCTCCTCCTTGTCTTCCTCACATTGTTATATTTCAGTGTCTGGAAACCAAATCTCAGCAAGGTCGTTTCTCTGCTGCTCAGCACTCTGCCATCTTCCTGGAAGCCACAGCCCTTTTATCTTTAAGACAGGATTTCACCAAGATTCTAAGATGCCCAAGCTGAGCTTGAACATTTGATTCTCATGTTTCAGCCTCGCAGAATGTGTGGGTTACAGACACATAATTGGGATTATGCCCAATTCCACGCCGGACTACTTAGTCCTGTGAAAAAACTACATTATAATCATTTCAAAATAATTGTGCTGCAAACATTCTTGAAATTTTGGAGAAATTAAAAGTAGAGTTGAAGGAGTCATTATTTGCAAGATAGAACAAAAGCAAAATTGTAAGGTGGATTTAGGAAGAGGTAGAAGGACTGATTACTACTTAATTTGAAGGAATTAGATGGAAAAGATTCTCACAGCCTCCCTGAGATACTGAATAGGAGCCATTTGGGTTGCCAAGGATGAGAACTCTGCTTGGGTCGGGAAAGAGGAGACAGCAGACAGTAATGACACCGGGAGAGCTTTACAGGTACAACGTGTGACCAAACGTTCATGATGGTCACGGTTGTTCCTACCTTTCAAAGTGAGCAAACAGAAAACAAGAGGCAAAGGCAACTAGGAATCCCTCCGTGAGAACATGGGCAGACATCGGATTGCTGACTGTGCTTGCTGAGAGGTAAAGAATGCTTCTCTGTGAAAAAAAATTAATGCTTTAGGGCTCTGGAGAGTGTGTAGAGAATGATGGATCTTTAGTAAGTTGTTGATCCTATGGGAACTAAGACATCTGAAGCTTGATAAAGTAGAAACTTTGTTCTTAGAATTAAAAAAATAGAAACAGTATTGCATTCAGAGGCCATGATTTAGCAGCTGATGTGTCAGAGGTGGTTTGTTTTGCACTTAAATTTTAAGCTTTCTATACGAATATTCTTTTATTAAGGAACAATATTTCCTTAATAAATCATGTGTTCTTAATTACTAAATTAAGTTATGCATCTGATGTTCCCATTGAAGAAACTCTGGACAAGCAGACTAGGTCATCATGACCCACACACTTTGCTGAGTAAGAATTCATGAAACTGTAGAAATTAGTGTGTCACTAAACTGCTAGAATAAACTACAAGCCCATCTGGAAGGCAGAAGTGTTTTCATGTTTGCATCTGTTTCAGGCCTTTGGAAATAGATTATTTCTATCTAAGTAAACAGTCAATGAAGAAGCAAGTGGTGAAATTTTCCAGACAAAAATGTTTATCTGTGGAGTTGGGTAAAAGGGAACACATCCACATTTGTACCTAGGTTATAGACACGGGGGTCAAATGGTTAGGTGGAAGTAAGTGATATAAGGTGGGTCACAGTGACGGTCCGATTTTGGTTTTCATCAGAATCATCCAGAGGGATTATTTTGAAAGTATGTGCTCCTAGATACCACTAAAGAAAACATCCCAGAGGCGTTGCAGTCTATAACTAACTATTCCTCTAAAGCCTCTTACAATCATAGTCAGGGTTTTTGGAAGTTGATTGGATTAAGGGGAATTATAACTGACTTGCTGGTAGGTGGTGGAGTCTGGTCGGAAAAGGCAGGTCACTCACTGGGGACAGGGCCCAGGGTTTACCAGCCTCCTAGCTGCACCCTTTCTGTTCCTTTGAGCAGCTCCGCTCCACCCTGGCCCTGTCACATGATCCTGCTTAGAGCCAGCTAACTATGGACTAAACCATGATCCCCAACAAACCTTTCGTTCTTAAGCTGTATGTGCTGAGTATGTTGTTGTTGCAACGAGAAAAGTGACTAAGACAAGAGGCATGAGACAAGATGATCCCCTTGGGAACTGCAAATTCAAACTGCACTAAGATAGCCCTATGCATGTATTAGAGGTGAAACATGTTTACAAAGTAAACTCAGTAACACTAAATGCTGGCATGTGCATGGGGCACCAGGCTCTTGCTCACAACTGGTGGGATATCAGAACGGCAGAGCCACTGAGTTTGACAGTTTCTCACAAAGCTAAGCACAATCTTGCCACCCTGCTCAGCAACTGCACTCCTGAGTGTTGACTCATTTGAGTTGGAAAGACATCCTTAGAGAAACCTTCACTCGAGGGTTTGTCAAAGCTTTATGCATGATGGCAGAAACTTAGAAGCAAGTCAGATGTCCTGTGGTAGGAGAATGGATAAGCAAAGGTTGGGAGAAATCAACACAGTTTGGGTATAAGAAGAGGGGAGATATCAAACTGTAAGAGGACATGGGGGATATATATGTAAAATAAGGCAGTCTGAGAAGGCTACATCCTTTATAATTTCAATTAGAAGATACTCTGGAGAGGACAAAGCTATACAGATAATAAGACTAGTGGCTGTTGTGGATATGGGGAGGGGAGAGCATGAACAGGTGCAGCAGAGTAAAACTATTATATGTGACATTATGCTGATGCATATGTGACATAATGCATCCATGTTTACATAATGTTACAGCACGAAGAGTGAGCTTCAAATCACTTAGGAGGTAAAAAACATTCTAGGAAAGAAGGTAGACTATGACAAGAAAATCTGACTGCATTATAGATATGTGAAACACCCTTCCTGGAAGAGCAAGGGCAAAGTGCTGGCTGAGGAACCTTGGAGGGAGCTGAAGGCAAGCTGATACTGTGCTGCAGCTCAGCATGGAGCCTCCACAAGGTGAGCCCTGATCATTCTGACAACACTGCCTGTGTGGATGGAGCCAGGTAGATGGAGGGTGGGTGGCAGGAACTCGGTGCTCCCTGCTGGAGGGGAAGCTGATAAAGACCTCCAAGGCAACAGATTAGAGTTAGCAACATCAGTAAGAGCTTACATTTAACTGGATATAAATCCCTTTGGTTATGTATCAAAACATTGATTAAATATTTGTATGCATACATTGTAGTGAGCACACTGAGCACTCAAATCTTGATTTCTTATTCCTTTCTCCAGCAAAAAGAGCTAGGTATCTTTAGAGCACAAGATGACCCCAAAACATTTTTCATTGCCTAAGTAAGGAGGTGCTCAAAGCATGTGCATGCACGCGCATGCGCGCGCGCGCGCACACACACACACACACACACACACACACACACACACTGAGGGACATGTTAAAGGTACATGGGAGCCAACAGTAGAAGCTCCCAAAGTCAGAACAGATTGAACATCAACATTGAAGAGCGCTGTTTATAAATCAACATAAAATAAATGTAAAATGTGTCCTTACTGATAACCTAAACAAAAGAGCGGAGATAAATGTCCCATGGAGATAAACTCCAAATAAATAATATAGAGAATCCATGCTACAGGAGAGGGATGCAACTACCACTCCTGCATGGTGGGCTGCACCTGCCCACTTCTGTCCAACACCATAGGACGGAAAAGGGAAATAAAACTGTCTTCACAGGGGATGAAATCGCTCAAAATTTTCTAAGCCAGGTGACCAAGATATGAACCACAGCCATAATCACGGTGATAATATTTGATACGCTATGGAAACTGTGATGAAAGTGGCACTTTACTTCTTCTGGAGTCCTTTCCAAAACTCATTGCCTGTCTCTACTCCTGAGAAGAACTGCAGACAAATCCCAGCAGAGGACCATCTTAGAAAACACTTGCCCAGTATTTCCTGGTGCTTTCCAGGACGTGGAAGCCAAGGAAGTCTGAGAAGCGGTTGCCACCAGGAACCATGAAGTGGGCACAATAACTGACTACAGAAAGGATGATTCTGAGTCAGATCCCAGGACTGGAAAAGGGCACTAGGTAAAAATCTAAGTAAATCCGGCTGAACTGTGGGCTTTGTGTAATAATCTGTCCATGTTTGCTCTTTAACTGCAGCAAGTAGAGTATACTGTAATTATGGAAGATATAATGGGAGAAATGGCATATGTGCATGTAGGACGTAACCTTATGCATGATTGCCTTAATTTATATTTTATTTTTTTAGTAAGGATCTATAGGGTGTACAGGTCCTCATTAGGTAGATCAGACTCATAGTAAGTCTGGCCCTTTAGTGTCTTAGTGCTTCTGTAAATCTGAAACTTTTCTATAGCCAATATGGAAATTTCTCTAACAAATACAGAGTTACCATGACACCCAGAAATCCCACTACATGTATAGAAAATGAAATCAACATGTTGAAGAAACATCTAGATCCTAAAGCTTCTTACAACACTATTCCCAGTAGCCAAGAAATGGAAACAAACCTAGTGTCTCAACTGAGTGGACAAAAAATAATAATATGTGCAATGAAATACCATACAATAATAAAAAGAATGAAACAGTGGTATTTGCAACAACATAGATGGAAATGGAGGCCACTGAATTAAGTGCATAAAGACATTAATATTAATGTGTTTTTATATACCCATTAAAATAAATTTAAGGGCTGGCCAAATAGCTCAGCAGATTAAAGCACCTGCTTAGGCAGATGCAGGGGCCAGGTCTGATCTCTGGTGTGCAGTGCCAGCCCTGTCCTCAGGGTGCACTGAGACAGCAATTGAGAGTAGGCATGGTGGCACATGCCTGTAACCTCAGCACTTGGGAGGATGAAAAACAGGAAGGATCACTACAAGGGGGATCTGTATAGTGAGACCCTGTAGACCCAGTACTAAATGTATACAAAATCAATCAATCAATCAATATAAGTTTAAAAACCATTCTAAAATAAAGTTGTTAATTAAAGTATCAGTTAAAATGTATATCCCTCACTTCACTCCTACCTCACTATGATGTACACTGAAGTATGGGAGCTATTCATCTCAAACGTGCTTCAAAATCAGAATAAGGCTTAAATTCTCAAATTTTCCTGTACTGGTAGTAACTTTTCACTTATTTACTTCAAAGCAAGAATAACAAATACAGGACCTTGTAAATTTTTTCCTCAATTCTGCAATTGTGGTGTTCTTTTTGGTCTGGGTGACAGGTGCAAAAGGCTGTCCCAAAAAAGTAACAGCCATCTGGTATCATAAAGCTGCCTAGACAGCAGGCCTTGGACAGAGGAGGTGAGGGAGGCGGTGTTCTCAGCCCGTGTCCTCCCACCATTAGAGGTTAGACACAGCTCATGGGGCTGCTTGTCATTATATGGAATCTGTGTTAAAATTGTCATTAATAGTAGATAATAATAAAACACCCCAATTCTAGGAATCAACAGTTTCCATCATCATCACTGGCAGTTGTTGAATGATGCGATAATAAAGCATATAGGGAGTAGAAAAAATCCAACTGGCTTAATGTCCTTTCTTCTTGGATAAATGCACCCTACGTAGTTTTCTCTGCAGTCATGAAAGATGGCTACTTTATACTCATATGCGTTATTTTTTCCTTAACAAGCAATATAGGTAAAATGTGTCAAAACTAGAGGATAAATGATTATGGGTCTGCAAGAATAAGAATTCTTCAAATTAGGAATATCTGGTTCATAAATGCCTCACATGTACGAAGCTTGACTTGTACTCATCACCACATGTCAAAGAGGGAGATGCCTTCTCAACGCAACAGCTACTTCTCTGTTGTACCTTGTGTGACCCATGGCCCCAAAATTTCCAGAGCAGTGAGGAATAAAGCATGGACCCACAATCAGCTACTCTAGCATTACCTGAAATTTGTGAGAAATACAGATACCAGAGCCCTGGCTTATAACCAGACACAATGGGTGCACATTGTTTGGGGAATAGAAAGGCACCAAGTGCTGTCATGAGATGAAAGAGTGAGGAAAGGCGCACCACTTGAAGTCACTAAGAAGGCCCTTAGAAGACCATGCCCATTGCAGACCACACCGATTGCCTTGCCCACAGCGGACCTGGCCCAGAGCAGACCACGCCCATTGCCCCCGCCCATAGCAGACCAGGTCTAAGCAGACCACACCCATTGCCTCCTGAGCACAGGAGGCAACGAATTTCCTTGAAGGGACAGATGCACATTCATGTCATAAGGACTTGTCATATGCACAGGAAGCCCGTTTCCATGCATGATCACAGGAGACACATTCCTACGCATGCTCACTGGCAGATCACGCTTCTTTGTACACAGCATGTTCAAAGATGGCAGACAGGACCGCCGCTGGTGAGATTAAGCATTACAGTGAGATTATAAAGAACAGAATTTCTTGGCTTCATAGAAGGACCATGGATACACCTGGAAAATATAATGTTGGGTGAAATAAACCAGACACACAAAGTTAAAAACTATATGGCATCCCGCATTTGAGTAAAGCAAAGCAAACAAAAATAATAAAAGATGGGTAGGAGGAGAGAAAGAGGATGGGTCGTTTACAAATGGGAGGGGACCCAAGATGTAAAGCGTGAGGCACGAGGGTGGGAGGAGAGATCAGCAGAGTAAAGATACGCCACATACGGGAACCCAATTACCTTAGTGGGTGTAAACACTGTATGCTGTAAACATGAGCCAAAGTTAACAAAATCAATAAGAACAGAGGAGGGAGGGGGAATTCAAGGAAGAGGGAGGAGGGAGGACTGAAAAAAGAAACAAGTGTTAGGTACAAGATCCTCCTCCCCAACATGCTTGTAAACTGCATGTCCTGTGAAGATATTTTTGTAATCAATCAATGCAAAAAAAGAACAAAGTGTACTTTAGGTCCCTTAGAAGAAGGCTGGACAGCTCTGGCTATTCAACCAGGTTCCCTGTGGTTTTCTCTGGATGGGCTTATCCAAAACAAAACAACTTAAAGGGATGTTAGCAGTCATTTAACTACAAAGGCAGCAGTGTGACTTCTTCCCCTATAAGGAGAGGTACTTTTTCCTACAAATTTCTCTCTAGCTGCTAACACTCTCAGACTGACTACAGCTGAAACTTTGCAGTGGGATCCACTAATGTGTGTGATGGTAGTTTGTTGTTGTTTTGAGACAGGCTTTCACTCTGCAGTTCAGGCTGGCCTCGAACTCATTTTGTAGCTCCGGCTGGCCCTGAACCTGCAGACATCCTCCTGCCTCTGTCTCTAGAGTGCTACATTCTGGAAATTCTGATTCATTGGATAATCATTGATCAAGGAGATGGGGAGAAATGTTGTCAATATTACAAATTCCTTTCCTTCATGTACTCTGTGTACTGAGATCCAGGTGACTAAGAGAGCTCCAGAGGAATAGGAAGGAAGGCTTTTTCTTTTCCCAGGAACAAATTTTCCATTTAAAAAATGCTTTATACATTTATTAGCATCTCCATAAGTTTCTCCTATCCGTAGCTTGCCTAAGACATATACACTAATCTCATTATTGTCCTGAATATGGGATCCGAGGGTTGTAATGTGTGGGTTTGTTGTATCAGAAGTCATGTGGCTTTTCTGGAGTTTTAATGACCATGAAAGAAGTTAAGTAGGGAAGAGTCTACAGGGTGTTCAGGGTCTCACTACAAAGTCAGACTCGTAGTGATCTGCCTGTTTACAGCCTCCCAGTAGCTGGGATTACAGGTGCGTACCACCCTGCCTTGCCTATTCTCAATTGCCTTCTCAGTGTGCCCGGGGGGGTGGGTGGAGCTGGCATGGCAGGTCTGGGGATTGAACCCCTGGCCCTTGCACTTACTCTCTTGCTTGTAGGAACTTTAATCTGCTTATCTACTTGTCTGGCTCTTATGATATATATTTTTAAAGGGTCAACTCTCTCTCTCTCTCTCTCTCTCTCTCTCTCTCTCTCTCTCTCTTTCTCTCTCTCTCTTCTTTTCCAGTTTGTTTCTTCTTTTGAACAGTTTCTGCCCAACTCATAATATCCATTGTCCATTTTGGGCATCAGGGGTGATTGCTACAGAATCTGATGAGAACAAGCAAATATTAGACTGGGGACAGCAGATCTGGATACCAATAATGTTCCCATTCAGTTTTCAGCTCACTAAAACTTGAGTAAAATTATGAACCTTGGAACTGCATCCAAGCCTAGACCCAGCATAGAAGGCTGCTTGGTTGCACGATTTGAGCCTCAGTGATTTTCTTTTTTGTTTCTTTGAGACAAGGTCTTGCTATGCAGTTCAGGCTGGCCTTGAGCTCACTTTTGTAGTCCAGGCTAGTCTTGAAGTTGCACCGATATTCCTGCCTCAGCCTCTCAAGTGCTGGGATTACAGGTGTATACCACCATGCCTAGCACCTCAGTGGTTTTCAAAAAGCAGATAGATGACTTTTATGTGCATCCAGACATGAATACTAGTGACTGCTTTATAAATCTCCTTCTAGACTTTGAAATACAAAGTGAAGCCTCAATTTTGTCAGGTTATAGAGCACTAACTGCTTTAGCTCTTCCCCTTGTGTTATTTTACTACTAATTTCTTTTCTAACCATAGTCATTTATTTCTGCATCTGTAGCTTTAAGCTCAGTAGCTGGTAGATGATACATTCATCTGAGGCTAGCATTTTCCACCTCTCAGGATGAGCTGGAATGACATATCAGCCTCTTACTGCTCTTAACATTTTAGTGAACTTCTTCATATTTAAAAATGGTGCTAGGGCTGAGGAGATAGCTCAGTGGTCTAAGTGCTGACTGGCAAGTGCAAGGACCTGGGTTTGATGTCTGGTACACAAGCTGAGCAGGTCCCCAACCCCAGGCATGGTGGTGCAGGCCTCTAATTCCAGAGCCAAGGAGGCTGAGACTGGAGGATCACTATGAGTCTGAGCTGTGTAGTGAGGTTCTGTATCAAATGAATGAATGAATAAATAAATAAATCATTGTACAGGCAGTGCACCCTCCTGAGGTTCAATTGCTCCTTGCTGGAAGCTGGTTACCACCCTAATTAGACTGAGTACTGGCTCTCTTTATGGTCCCATAATTTAGATTGTATCAGCTGCCAAGCTGCGGTCAGTTTCGATGGTGGTGGGTGCTAAAACTTGCCAGAATAATGTTGGCCATTCAAAACCTTGGGATGATTCCTAATCTATTTCTTTCTTTCTTTTTTTTCTTTTTTTTTTTTCTTTTTCTTTTTTTTGTGTATGTGTCCAGGGTCTCACTATGCAGCTCAGACTCATAGTGATCTCCCTGATTCCTACCTCCCTAGTGCTGGGATTACAGGTATGCGCCACCACACCCGGACTCCACCACCAGCTCTGTGTGCCTGGGGCCAGGGCTGGTGTGGTGTGCAGTGCTATGGATGGAACTCTGGCCCCTGCACTTACCTAAACAAGTGCTTAGTTCACCGATCTATACTGCCGGACCTTCTAAACCTATTTCTAGTAAAGGTTTTTTCTTATAGAATTAACTACCACTGGGTATGTTAAAATATAGAAAATATTCCTCAAAATAAATAAATAAATACATAAAAACATAACATATATGCCTTGAAATTGTCACTATTATTTCATGGTATCTAAGGCCTAGCATCATGGAAATTTAGGGAGCTTTTATTGTCATGCACTTCTGACCAAAAAGTCCCTTTTATGAAGTCACCAACAACCATGTACCTGTCAACCTAAATGCCTCTAGAAACTATAATTTGTTGATGTGTCATTAGCAATCTATTTCATTAACCTAAATGTTGATATTTCTAATACTTGTGCTAAATTCAAAGACTGTATAATTTTAGGAAAATATAGATTTATGTTTCCACATCTAAAGATGGAACAACCACAACAACACAATGAGATACATGCTGCTCTATAGAATTTTCTGCCCCTCATCCCCTGACTTGGAGACAATAATTATTGCTTTAAACTGAGAGGAAGCAAAAGCTTCACAGGCAGAATTATGTGAATTAGGCCTTAATGTATGAATAGATTTTCAGGTAGGAAATTTAAAGAAATGGGGGTACCATAGGACCCCTCACAACTGAAATTCCATCTTAGTTCTTGCTAGCCCTCTACTTTAGTTTTCATTTTTTCTAAGACAAAGAAACAGTCTGCAACTGTGCTCCTTCAAATATGCAATCGACAGCACTGATACCTCTTGGGAGCATGAAAAAAAAAATGCACAGAATTTTAAACACCACCCCAGGTGCATTTTCAAAGTTTTCTAGGTGGTCTAGATATACATGTAGGCTTAAGAAGCACCGTGCTGAGCCAGTGGGGCCCAGCAAGTCCACTCCACTTTGATAGGTCATGCCCAGAAGAACTCATGGACCCTCACAGCTAGCAGGGCCCAGTGGATCCACTTTGATGGGACACAGCCAGAAGGAGCCCAGCACAGCAGACAGACCCAAGCCAAGCCCAGCTGGTGGAGTTTGAGTGTAGTAGATCTAAGCCTGGTGAGATGAGGTGCGCTGCTAAGCTCACTGGGGCCAGACTGAGGCCCAGACCTACAGGAACAACCTGGCAAACACAGAGGTGGCAGCAGATAACTGGGGTGAGTTACTCTGCCTGGAATACTACAGGAACACGAAAGGGAGGTGCCAGACACAACTCAGGAGAACTAACTTAAATACAAATTCCCAATTTAAGAACAGTTTTGATGTACAGCTATAATATTTGCTTCTATTGTCTGAAGTACAAACCCATTCATTACAAAAGTTTGTTAATTTCAAAATTTGACTACCTGTTATTACTTTCCTAATTGTATTGCTGTAAATAGGAAATCATATCTGCCATAACCACATCTTCTCCCTTGGATAACAATATCAGGAGGAGACTGAGTAATAGCCTCATCAAAGCTGTATACTGAAGGGTGGAGTATAGTGCCAAATGGGAACCAATATGTCACTGTCAATCAATAGATGAGGCAAAATCTGGGACAATGACACAAAACAAGAAACTCTGATGCAGGAGAGATCTCTAAATAACAGACTCTTTGCAGAGAGGCTCTTATTGCAGTGATACAGCAACCTACTATCAAACCTTCACAAAAAGGTATTGCAGAAATCAAAGTTTTCTCTGAGAATTTCTCATTATCTAATGAGATAATGTGTAATATCTCATTGTACATTATTTTCAGGTGCACATACTAGTCCATAGATCATGCTTAAGCATATGTGAGAAAACAGAAATTATCCTATGCATATTATTTTACCGCAGTGCAATGAAACTGGAAATTACTGGTGAAAAAACTTCAGAAAAACCCCATAAACAATGGAAATTAACATCCTCCTGAGCAACCTGTGGATTACAGATGAAATTAAACAAGAAATTAAACAATATCTACAATCCAGTGAAAATTCAAAAACAACTTACTAGAATTTGTTGGAAGCCATGAAAGCACCTCTCACAGGAAAGTTATCGCAGTGAATTCACACATTAGGAAAAAAGAATGAGGACAAATGAATACTCTAATGCAGTATCTAAAGCTTCTAGAAAAAGAAGAGCAAACCAAGCCCAAAGCTGAAAGATGGAGGGAAATTATAAAGATTAGAGCAGAAATTAATGCAATTGAAACAAGGATAAGAATGCAAAGAATTGATGAATCCAAAAGCTAGTTCTTTGAAAGGTTAAATAAAAGTAATAAGTGCTTATCCAGCACCCTCAAAAAGCAGAAGGTAGAAATTCAAATTCAAGCAGTAAGTATTGAAAAGGGCAAAATTACTATACTTTGTCTGGAAATTCAGAAGATCATCAGTAGCTATTTTGAAAATGTTTACTCTCACAGAATTGAAGACACAGAAGAAATGGACAGATAGGTACAAATTAGATAGGTACAAATTGCCAAAATTTAATCAAGATGATATAGAAAATTTAACCCAATATTAGTCAATGAAATTTAAAATGTAATATTACCAAAAAAGTAAAGCCCAGGTCCTGATGGATTCACAGCTGAATTCTACAAAATATTTAGAGAAGATTTAATTTCAATACTCCTCAAATTCTTCAGTGAAATTGAAAAAGAAGCAATACTCCAAAAACCATTGTGGAAGTAAATATTATACTATACCAAAAGTGTGAGAAAAATTCAACCAAAAAAGAATTACAGGACAATCTTCTTCATGAACATAAATGCAAAAATCCTCAATAAAATGCTAGCAAATAGAATACAGCATATCATCAGAAAGATTAAACATCACTACCAGGTAGGATTCATCTCAGGGATCAAGGATGGGCTTTTGACAAAGTCTAACACTCATTCACATCTCAATCTGATAAAAGTCCTCTATGACAAACCGACAGCCAACGTAATTCTAAATGGGGAAAGACTGAAAGCTTTTACTCTCAATCACATACATGACAAGGATGTTCTCTATCACTATTGTTCAACATAGTACTGGAATCATTAGCTACAGCCATTAGACAAGAGAGAGAAATAAACGGAATAAGAATAGGTAAAGAAGTTAAACTATCATTATTTGCAGATGGCATGATACTCTACTTGGAAGAACCAAAAAACTCCACCAAGAAGCTTCTAGAATTAATAAATAAATTCAGTAGCAGAGTAGGATACAAAGTCTATACCTCAAAATCAATAGCATTTCTCTATATAGATAACAAACTCACTGAGAGAAAAATTTGGAGAATCACATCCTTTACAACAGCATCCAAACAAAAAAAAAAAAAAAAAAAAAAAAAAAAAAAAAAAAAAAAAAAAAAAAAAAAAAAAAAAAAAAAAAGGAAGAAATACTTAGGAATTAATTTAACAAACGAAGTAAAAGAACTATACAACGAAAATTGCAATACTGTTTAAAAAAAAAAAAGGAATTGAAAAGGATTTCAGAAAATAGAAAGATATTCCTTGCTCCTCTACAGGAAGAGCCAACATTGTGAATATGGTCATGCACCCAAAATTGCTATACAAATTTAATACAATTTTTATTAAAATACCATCATCATACCTCACAGAGCTAGACACTAAAATTTATTTGGAACCAGAGAAGACCTAAGACAGCAAAGGCAATCCTGGACAACAAAGTAGAAGCAGGAGTCATTACAATCTCTGACTTGAAATTATACTACAAACTACTGTAAGAAAATTAGCATGGTACTACAAAAAATATAGCTGAGGATCAATGGAATAGATTAGAAGATCCAGATAAAGCTACAAACACATTCAGCTATCTTCTTTTTGGAAAAGGTGTCAAAGATATTCACTGGAAGAGAGACAGCATCTTTAACAAATGGTTCTGGAAAAACTGGCTCTTTACATGCCAAAAACTAAAACTAGACCCAGGTCTAATGCCATGCACTAAACTAAAGTCAAAATGGATCAAAGACCTAAACATGAAATGAGAAACACTAAATCTCCTGGAAGATAAAGTAAGTGAAAAATTTGAAGATATAAGGGTAAGCAGACAGTTCAGGAACAAAAACCAAATTGCACAGGAAATACTTCAAAGAAGCAACAACTGTGATCTCATCCTATTGAGAAGTTTCCACACATCAGAAGAAATCACCCACAGAATGGAAAGAGATAAATGAATTGAGATAAAATCTTAACCAACAATCACTGAAAGGACTTCTATCTAAACTATACAAAGAAATAAAAAAATTTGGCCCTCATGTGAACTCAAGTTTTCAGCAGCACAATTTGTCATAGCCAAATGTTGGAAAAAGCCAAAATGTCCATCATCTGAGGAATGGATAAAAAATATGTGGTATTTTTATACAATGGAGTATTACTGAGCTATAAAGAAAGACAAACTTGAGGCCTTTGAAGGTAATTGGATGCAACTAGAGGCTATCCTCATAAGTGAAATAAATCAGATCCAATTATATAAATATCATTTTGTCTCCCTCTTGTAAGAACCTGAAAGAATAAATATAATCTAAAATGTATAATAGATATAATAAAATGGAAAAAAAAACCTTAAAAGTTAGACAACAAAAATGAGAGAAATGAGAAACGATAGGAAAAAATGAAGGGGAAAACACTGAAGTATATATATAAAGTGGCTGAGATGATTGTGCTAATAATTTCCATTTTTTTTTTTTTGGCTTGTTTTTCATCTACAGGCTGTTTAGGGTCACACTATGTAGACTGACTTGTAGTAATCCTCTTGTTTTTCAGCCTTCCAAGTGCTGGGATTACAGGTGCACACCACCACACCCAGTCTCAATTATTGTCTCAATGCTGGCAAGGCATGACAGGGATCAAACCCTAGCCACTGCACTCTGCCTAAGCCGACACTTCAGTCTGCTGAGCTATCTGGCCAGCCCTTCCATCAGTTTTTTAAAAAAATAGTTAATATGTAGAATTTTCAACTGGACTAAATTTATATGCTGATATCCACAGCAACTACATCAATATCTGTCATCTTGGTCTAGATGTGTACCATTTCTAACATCTTATCAATTGTTATTATATTCACATTAAATTAAATTTTATAAAAGTGAATAAAAGCAAAGACAAATAAATTAAGGGTTCTTGAAAATAAGTGGTAATATTTAATTATTTGTCTAATCTTGTATCACTATGTCTGTTAATTTGAGTGAGAGATTTGAGATAAAAAGATAACATAGCAACCATTGTTAATAAACTATTCTTTTTTTACGTATTTGGTATGGGGTCTCACTTCGCAGCTCAGACTCATAGAGGTCCTCCTGTTTTCAGCCTTCCCAGCTCTGGGGTTCAGGGCATGCATCACCATGCCTGGACTCAGTGGCCAGCTCAGTGCACCCATGTGGTGCCTGGGCTTGAACCTCTGCCCCTGAGCTTGCCTAAGCAGGTGCTTAGACCACTGAGCTATCTCTGTGGCCTGCTTTCTTTCCATTTTATCCTTCTTTTCTAAATTTTTTTCTCTTCCTTTCTTTCCCTCTTCACCTTTCTCTTTTATACAGTTTGGTTCTTATTTACACTTCCAATTTCTCACACCAGAGAGAGACAGTATAATATTTACACACATGTATGACTTAGCTCACTTAGGGTCTGACCTCCAAATACATCCATTACCTAGAAGACACAATCCAAAAATGGCAATCGAGATGAATACACACTATCAGATGAGGAAGTAAAAGCAAATCTAAGAAAAGACGTTCAGCCTCACTGGTCATTTGAAATATGCAAATTAAAACAATGCTGAAATTTGATTGTGCTCCAGAAAGAGTGAATTTTGTCAAGAAATCAACCTGTAACAAATGGTGGGGGGCTGTGGGGGAAAGGAAATGCTTCCTTACTGTTGGTGGGAGTGTAGACTGTTATAACCACCGGGAAAATCGGTGTGGAGATTTCTTAGCAAAATTGGACTTCAACATCCCCGCTTGACTCAGCTATTCTCCTTCTGTGTATCCTAAAAGAATTAAAAGCAGGGTTGGCCAGATTGCTCAGTAGACTAAAGCGCTTGCTTAGGCAGAGCACAAGGTGCAGAGTTTGGCCCCTGGCAAGTCCCATCCCTGGGGTGTGCTGAGATGGCAATTGAGACTGGGTGTGGTGGTGCACACATGTAATCCCAGTGCTTGTGAGCCTGAAACAGAAGGATCTACCTAGTGACACCCTGTAGACCTTGTACTTAAAAAAAAAGAATTAGAAGAAAAATCACACTACTGTAATACAAATGCATCTATGTTTACAGCAGCATAGTTTGCAATAGCTAAGTTTTGGAAGCTACCAAATGCTCAGCAACCCATGAGTGCCCTACTCAGCCATAAAGAAGTATAATAAAAGTTTGATTAAATTAAGATTTGGTGGGTTTAGTGCTGTGGCCATAAATACTGTCACTAAGCCAAGTGGTGGACTTTTTGGTTTGTTTTTTTTTAAAGTCAGTCATTATCTTCTCTTCTCCACTGGGATTTATGTACATTTGCTTATTCCTAATTTTTTCCTTATCCTTCTAGCAGAGCTATAAACATCACCTCAGTACAGTATCACTATGCTGTCAGTTTCTTTTTCCTGGATCTTGTTCCTTCATTCTCCTGCTGTGACTTGGAGTGGCTGTTTATGGGCTGATGACACGGCAGCATCCTTATAGCTCTTTCTGTCACCATTCTGGAAAATTCCTGTTTCTCTTTTCCTTTGAATTGTCAGTGTTTAGGATCTCATGCTATCCTACTTTTTGGTTTAAGCCGTTTTGTGAAGCAGAACCTCCACTAATTCCTGAAAATAGATGTGTGCCATGTACATCTTTTAGTTTCATGGTCCTTCAGGGTCTGACCCACATGGCAGAGTGGAAGCCTGAGGATACATCACTCAGAATCCTCTGTCAGCCGTGTTCTTGTTTAATGTAAGCCAGTGAAAACTACTCATGAGATTTGGAAGGAAATGAGGTGGCAATTCTTTTCCCATCAGAAATAGTGACAGAGTAACATGGCCTTGGGCAGTGGCTTTCTCGGGCTGGACTTCATTCTTAGCAGCGATGGGTTTACTAACAGATTAATGTGCTTTCCTGATTACTCAGTAGATCCCTCCCACTCTTCCAGCCATATTAACAGTATGAGATCAGTATATTAGGTCATTTCCTGCTTTGGTTAATGATAGTAGATTTTTTGAACCCTTACCAAGAGTGATTACAACAAAAGAAAGCCTTTTGTAAAAATAGGAATGCCAGCTTAGTTACCAGAGATAGTAAGATTCGAAGTCATGATGAGCTCTGTGATGGTAGTAGCACATAGCCAAAGCGTTACATAAACTATTACTTATACCTAATACCTAACATGAAAGGTACAGTTTTGTGTGAAGCTTCTTTGATATTTAGATGCTGGAGCCTGTGGGTGGGCTGGATATTTCTGAGTGCACTGGAGAGATTACAAAGAGGAATCGTGACCTCAGACCTTTAAAAATGTTTGCTTAAGACATTTCCCAAAATATCTTTTAGAGTTACAGGACTCTACATGCCAAAATGTACCGAAATCAGGACTCTGCAGAGCCGTGTAACCAAATGCTAGGCCCAACCTTTAATCTTCTTGTGCACAGAACTGTGAAGCAAATCCAATTCATTGCCTCATCAGGTCCATTATATGAAAACTAAACTGTATAACAAAGCATGTGACCAGGTGTGGTGGTGTAGGCCTGTAGCCTTATCCTTCCAGAGTCTGAGGTAGGAGGATCACCATAAGTTCAAGACCAACCTGTGCCATACAGTGAGACTGTGTCTCAACAAAACAGAACAAACAACCTCCCAAGATACACATAAAAATTGTGTGTTACGGACTAAATTTTGTTACCCTCCTAGTTTATATTTTGAAGCTCAAGGCCCATGCTAATGAATGTGTAGGGATGACTTGATCTGGTAATTAAGGTTACATGAAGTCACTGGGTGAGGTTGTAATCCAACATGACTGGCATCTTTGTATGAGGAAGTGACACAGTTGGGATGCTCATGCACTAGGGAAGGCTGTGTGAGGATACACGACAAAGCAGCCACTCCCATCAGAGGAGACAGGCCTCAGGAGAAACCTGTCCTGCCTTCTCTTGGACTTCCAGCACCCAGAGCTGGGAGTAAGTTCACTTCTGGTTTTTAGCCACCAGTTTGTGGTTTATGGCACCTCTAGCAAACTAATACATTCTTTAGCTATGCCTTATTAAAGATCTCAGGGAATATAGATGGATCAGATCTAATCTAAGATTGAAAATATTCCAAATTCCCAACTTTCTGGGCACGCCATGTCACCATAGTAGTAAATGCACCTCTCTGTGCTCATTAGAGAGGTCACAACTGAAACACAGGCCTGCTGGGGGAGGCAGAGCCATGAGTTCCAGAAAGCTGGCTTCTCTGGAAAGTGCCTAGAGTTGGAAAGCAACTCCTTGGAGGGAAAGCAAAGTGAGCAGAGGGTACCCAGGAACTGTGAGGGAAGCGACAGACAAAAAAGAAAATCCGATTGAGTGACTTTAGAAAAGAAACTTTTTTCTTTTTCCTGCTCTGGCATCACTTGGCTCCCAACCCCCTACACGATTACTGTTGAAGGCTGATTGTCACCAATAGCTATGGTTTGTGCCTGGATGTCCCCCAAAGCCCCATGCAGTCATGAGGGGTGGGCTTTTTGGAGGCAGCTGAATCTTGAATTTGTGATGGTCTCATTGTCTAGAGTTGGGATTATAGGTGTGAGAGTTATGCCCACCCTACGGTAGGTTGCCTGTATACAATAGAAGGGACTAGAAGAGTCTCCTCTCCCGCCTCTCCCTTCCTGCTCTTGTTGTTGCTGCCTTCCACCATGGCCAGCTGCTGCTCTTGGCCAGGCCACCCCACCTTGGAGCCAGCTGACCATGAGCTGAAACCTCCAGCAGCTGCGAGCCACACAACACTTCTTTCCCTTAACTTCAGGTGTCAGGCGTTTTGTCTCAGCAATGAGGGAAAAGGGACCCCAAGGTGCCAGTAGAGGAGACACAGCCTTGGCGATGCGTGCTTATTAGTGTGCATCAAGCCTTGGGCTGTTAATGATGCTCACGCTACAACTGTGAATTTCTTTTCTAGGGTAAAGGGAGACCCAAGACAGAGGTGCAGGGTACGCTCTTTCTCTACTGCTTCCACTGAGTTCCACTGTGAAGGACTGGCCTTTTATTGCTGAAGGTGATTTGGTTGCAGAGGAACAGTCATGACTCAGATGATTCTGTGCCAGGGGACCCGAATCCAGCTTTGCACCCAGAGACAGGGAAGGCAAGCGTCCCTAACCCCAGAGCTTGCATTGTGCCAGACTCTGAGAATGAGACAACCTGGCAGAAGAAAGGCGCCAGTCTGAGCTAGCTTCAGGCCTGTGGTGGAGCGATGACAGGAGTTACTGGGGCCTGAACTCAGCCTGTCTGGGAATCACACAGACAATGTCCCATGGGAATATTTCTTCTGTGCTCCCAATAGGCATCTGACTGATGGAAGTTTCTGTGTGTTTCCTCATTTATTTAGTAATGTGAAGTTATGTTGTGTTCAATGGTTTCCTGTATTTATGAGGTTGCTACTTCTGAGTATTTGTTCTGTAATTGGCTCTGATTTAATAGGTGTCCAGGCTCTGCCTCATCCTGGCTCTCTCCATCAAGTCTCTTTACCTGAGGTTCCCAAGACAATATTATAAACATAGATCTTCATTCTTTTTCCAAATACATAAATTTCCCCTCCCAAGACTTTAAGTCTCCCATCCTTGGATCTCTGAGGCACTTTGTATTCATTAGCGTTCTTCCTTGACCCTCTCCACCTTAACGCCTAGGCTCCCCCGTATCTCACTTAGCTTATTGCCTTGCCCGTCAGCAAGTTCTGACAACTATATAACCTTTTTCAAGTACAAAGTAAACCTCTCTTCTCCCATATCTTGTCCTTGCCCTCAAAAATTATCCCAGAACACTCACAATACTAACCCTTCAACACGACTGAAGTACTCCAATAAAGTCAGACTCCATACCGACCTTCTCCTCTCATCTGCCACTGTCCCGGCTCAAAGCTCCCCCGGTGGCTAACGCACCTCATCCACCCACCTCCCACTCTACCCACAGCAGCTCACCCACTCCACCGCAAAGCAACCAAAGATAGCAAACGGTCGCAGCGTCCATAGCGAACAGACAAAAAGGAAAATACATAGAGGCAAGGGAACTGAATTCCTCCATGTACCCTGCTCCATTGTGTTTTACACCTAGGAATGAATATGTTGATAAAACCCGCATTTGCATTCTGAGGGAAAAAGAAAAAAGAGAACTGACAAAAAGGAGAAATAATAACTGCAAAGTCTATCACATGGAAGTGTTGTGAGACTGAATTTGTGGGTGTTGTTATAATCAAACAATACTTTCTGAAAAGCAGAAGACAAGGCCAAGGAGGTAGCTCAGTGGCATAAGTGCCTCCCACACAAGCTCAAGGTCCCAAGTTTAATCCCTGGTATCACCAAAACCAAAAACAAAACAGTAGGACAGAGTACTTCTTTAAGAAATCTCTTGAAGTAAATAACACAAGGAGTGAATATTAGCAGTGGATCTACATAGCTGAGCACGAGTCATGGGGAGGCAGCGTCCTACTAAACATCTCCATGTAAGCCTCAATCTCCTCACTTACCTAGTCCCCGGCCTGCAGTCACTTCCGCCCAAAGGAGGGGAAAGGAGGGACCCCCCAACTCTACCAAGCCGGAGGGAGAAAGGGGTCACAGGGAGACTAAAAGCAAATACAATGTAGCAGAAATCTATGAAAAGTTAGAAGGGATGAAGAACACAGATTAATTATAATTTGTTTACGTGTATATATTATTTTCATTTCTCTGTGGCTGCCTTTCAAATTCTGTGTTTGTTGTTGTTTTGGTTTGGATCGTGTTTTTTGCTGCCTATCTCAGACTTTATTAAGGATATGTCTTGTTGAATTCTCCTAGCACCATCACTGTCTGTTTTTCCTCTAAGCATCACTTACTTATATTTTAACATCTTTTATTATATTTGGACAATGTTCTTCCATAATTTCTGTAAACATGTTAAGGAATGCATCTATGCTATCTTCTAGTTTTTCCTGGACCTCTGATTGGCCCTCTTAGGAGGGGTGAATTAATAGATTAATTCAAGAAGGAAATGAACTAAAAGTTCAATGCAATTTCACTCAGTATGCCCACGGTGAGTTTTGGGGGGAAACCCGTACAAATCTGGACGAGCTAAGCAAGATAGTTCCAATTTTGAATGACAGATTCAACAAGGATATGAAATCTTAAAAAAGTTGTCAGAGAGAAATACTTGAAATAAAATAAACTGAGTCAAACTTATACACTAAAGAAATGACCAATGTGAAGATAACATGTCTGATATCGAGGACAAAACAGAGAACTATGATAAAGAGCTCAAAAAAAAAAAAAAAAAAAAAAAAAAAAAAAAAAAAAAAAAAAAAAAAAAAAAAAAAAAAAAAAAAAAAAAAAAAAAAAAAAAAAAAAAAAAAAAAAAAAAAAAAAAAAAAAAAAAAAAAAAAAAA
>PVJA010021448.1:0-35586 GCA_004027025.1 Myocastor coypus | reverse complement strand
CTCAACGTGAGAATTTGGGTCAGCCGGCATTCCTTTGTCCTGCTTTTTTCTGCAGCCGTGTCTCAAAGCCAGTGTGCTGAGGGGTTGGCACTAAATGTCCTCAGTCAGAAACAGAGCCACAGCTCCACACTAGGCAGAGGTACAGTGTCGAGACACGGAGGCTTTGCCTCTAAGCCCTTGATTTTCAAATGAAACAGAGCTGTACAGTTTTGAAGGTACTGTAGTCAAGTGTGGTGATGTATACCCATAGTCCCAGTGGTCTGAGAGGCTGAGGCAGGAGGATTGCAAGTTCAACTCTAGCACATCCTGATTAGAAAATGTAGTAATTTAGACAGATTATCTATTTTACTTATTTATTTATAATGTATTTAGTACGGGGTCTCACTGTGTAGATGGAATTTGTAGTGATCCTCCGGTTTTCAGCTTCCCAAGTGCTAGGATTCCAAGCGAGCGCCACTATGCCCAGTCTTAATTGCCATCTCAGCACGCCCCAGAGGTGGGGCTGGCATGGCACACTGGGGATTGAACCCTGGCCACTGAGTTCTGTCTAAGCAGGCACTTTATTCTGCTCAGCTATTTGGCTGGCCTGATTTTGAAGGATCATGGTTCAATTCACAGTACTGGAAGAAAAAAAATGCTTAAAGGTGTAAGTACACGGGGACTACCCACTTGGTCCCGCGTCTGTCCTGCTCTTGGACAGAAGCTTTCTTTTCCCCAGTAAATATATTCTGCTCATAAAAAAGGTATAAATACAGTTTTTTACTTAGGAATTATCTGTGTCCAGTCCCTTTATTTACTGTGCTGGCCCTGAGATAAAGAAAGAAGACAGAGAGAGAAGGAGAAGGAGCGGGAGGAGGAAGGAAGGAAGGAAGGAAGGAAGGAAGGAAGGAAGGAAGGAAGGAAGGAAGGAAGGAAGGAAGGAAGAAAGCTGAGGTGACACGAAGAAAAAAGAAAGATGCATGGTCGCATCACCGTCTTCTTGACTTGGGAAGCATCATACAGTCCCACGGGGGCTCACACTGGAAAAATAATTGCATGGCGTCTCAGCCAGTCTGCTCTTGCCCAGTTACTCCAGACAGAGGAAAGTGCCTGCCTCGGCCTGCACTCCCTCCGGTGCAGCACCAGCGCACACTCCCAGGGCCCTCCTGCTTTCTCTCCCATTTACATGACAAATATTTCAGTTCCTCTGAAGACATCTCTCTGCCCACTGCTGGGTATTATGAGCTGTAGCATGTGTTCCTGGGCCTAAAGAAGTGACTCAGGGCAAAGCTGCTATGTTTTCTCTTTTGGACCAGTTTGGGATTTGGATCTAGAGCCAGGTTTGTGAAGCCTGGCTTGCGGTGTCAGAAACCATCCAGGGCTGCAGGACTGAGGCACAGCCCCAATGCCAGCGTGTGCATTGCCTTCCCACCAAGGACCCTGCCCACCTCACCATCCACAGTCTGTTTTGCTGGAGGCAGAACCATTCTTATTGGCTTTGGTGCCTCAGAGAGCAGCACGTTGTCACTGGTTGGGTCTGGAGCAGCCTTCAAAGCCTCCTATGTTGCTGGCTTCACCTCAGAAGTGGGACCCTGATGGCACTGGTTGCGTTGGTGCAGATTTGCTGGTGAGTTCAGTGCCCTGTAGGCCTTTCAGCAATGGCATCTACTTGGGAAAGTGCCTCACAGGGCCTGTGCCTCTAGAAGGGACCTCTTGTCCCCTGCCCATTTCTCTGTCTTGTGCCCTTTCTGCTTCCTGGAAGCTTTGAGATGAGCAGCTGTCCCTGGCCCTGCTGCGCTGCTGTGATGTCTCCGCCTCCCCATAGACTTAAACTCAATGGTGTCTGCTCAGCATGGACTGAAGCCTCGAAACTGTGAGACAAGTGAACACTCCTCAAACTGTTCTCAGGAGCCACCCGAGAAGAAGGCACATGCCTGGAACCCAGCACTCTGGGAGACTAAGGCAGGAGGATGGCATTTTTAAGGCCACTCTGGGCTACATGGAGACTTAATGGGACCTGGCCTCAAAATAAAAGCGGGGAAAACAAAAATAATAAAAATGGGGAGGAGGGGCTGGAGATATAATGCATCTGAACTCGAAGGTCCTAGCTCTGGCTCCTAGTATCACAAACAAATAGAGTAAAGAATACATAAATTTTTTCACAACAGGCCCAGCAAGATAGTTCAGTGGACCAAGCACTTGCTTAGGCAAGTGCAGGGACCAGAATTTGATCCCAGGCACCATATGCCAATCCCACCCCACCCCCCAGGCGCATTAAACTGGCCTCGAGTCAGGGTGTGATGGTGCACATCTGTAATCTTAGTGCTGGGGAGGCTAAAACACTAGGATCACTAGGAGTGCAAGCTGTATAGTGAGACCCTGTACCAAATGCATTGAATGAATGAATGAATGAATGAATAAATAAATAAATAAATAAATTTTTTCACAACAGTGGAAAATAGGCTAACACATGTGTCAAATCCATGTGAACAGAACGGTGTACAACACTAAGGGGAGTATTCCTGAGTATTCTCATTACACATTCAGGTAAGGAAGACATTTCCATTGCATATAAATCTTGTTGAGATGTGACTTTTCTTACAATCTTTTACCTTAATCCTACCAACCCTCTATTCCTGTGTTCTCCTGGCCAATTAAAGCTTTATCAGTGGGTTTTGAGGTCAAGCATACAAGGCTTACATGTCAAAGAGTCCCACAAATGCCACTTTCTGGCACTTTACCTGTAGGACCAGGTCCTCTTGTCATTTCTGATTTGATGATATGGGACCATCTTGCAGGATGGTTGTAGTTAAGTCCTTTGACTTTCTACACCCTTTCTCTCTTTTCCTCCCTTCACTGAAATCATTCCAGTCTTTATCATTGTCTGTTGATCCAGTATAACTTTCTTATCAAAGTAGCTCTGAGGCTAGAGGCTATCACTCAGACTCGCCAGATTTTAGAATCAGCCTAGAGTCAGAATCTGCACTAAAATACCCCGTGCTTTGATTTACTCAGTACAAGCAACAAGGAATCCCTTGCATATTTGGCTTTGTGGCTGTTGCTTTGAATTTCCTACTGACTTTGGTAAGTCAACTCCTTAGTGAGCTTCCTTCTTCACTTTTGAATTTCACCAACTTTTACATCTAGTAACTGATAACCAAGCTACTGCCTCACCCCATGGATGACTTCGATACAGGGGAAATGCTACATATCAGGTATGCAAGTTCTGTTCCCTGAAGTCAAAGAATAAATTCTAAGGAGCAAGGTGTTGGGAGCCATGGAAGCTGGAAAATTGGTCAAATATGTGTAAGTGGGACAAGGCCTCGGTGTCTAAAGCAGACAAGCTGCCTCAGTTCTGAGTTAATCATCCTGGCTGCTTAATGTCGGCTCTTAGTTGCTAGGCAACCTTGTGTCATGTATTACTAACTTTGCAAAGGTATAAATTAGCATATTGTGTGTGTGGGGGGTGCGTCTCACCAACCAGGCAGAGCAGTCACCACCTAGCCCAGCTCTTGTCTTGTCTGTTCTTCATTCCTGCCGCTGTTTCTCCCCAGGTACAACGGATCACACTGACAGACCAGTGTATTCCTACATCTGGTACCCAATCAGGACATCTGGTACAAAATAAGTGTGGGCAGCAGGAACACTTCCAAAGAGCACTCCTAGGGAGGGAAGTAGATCGGTTAGAGCCAGCAGTGTTCAGCGCAGTACTGGCACATTAGGTGTAAGACTTGGGGGAAACAGGCTCATTAGGGCCAGAGGGAAAAATAATCTTAGAGCGAGAAATAGGTTTGAGAAAAGCTCAAGAGGAAAATGTTATATTGAGTTAAAAATGGGACAGATAGAGTCTCAACAACCACAGAATTATATATGTGTTGAGGTGTCTGTGGCGTGCTGCATCTCTGTGTGTACTTTTGTTTTCTGGATTGTGCTTGGGTGGGGTTTGTCAAACACAAAGAATTGAGCTCCTAGCTCTCCTCTAAAATCAAGTCCTGAAGGCCAGCAAGATAGCTCATGAACTAATGCCTGCTTAGGCAAGTGCAGGGACTGGGGTTTGATCCCCAGCATCACATGCCATGCTGGCCCCACCCCTGGGTTTGCTGAGCTGGCCAGGGAGTCTGAGTGTGGGCGAGCCTGTAATCTCAGCAGGGGAGAGGCTGAAAGCAGGAAGATCACTATGAGTCTGAGCCACATAATGAGACCCTGTACTACACACATTAAAAAAAAAGGGGGGGGGGCCGGCAGGATGGCTCAGTGGTCTAAAGTGCCTGCTTAGGAAAGCTTGGGCTGCTGCAGGGACCGTGGTTTGATCCCCGGCATCACATGCTGTGCCAGCCCTGCCCTGAGGGCAGGCTGCGCTGGCCATAAAAATAAATAAACAAAAGTTCTGAAACAAGAAAAAAATAAAATAAAATAATTCTTAAAAAAAAAATCAAGTCCTGGGCCAGCAAGATAGCAGACTAAGTGCCTGCATTGGCAAGTGCAGGGACCAGGACTCAATCCCTGGTCCCACACACCATGTCAGCCTCGCTCTCGGGTGTGTTGAGCCAGTGACCAACTCTGGATGTGGGGGTGAATGCCTGTAATCCCAGCACTGGGGAGGCTGAAAACAAGAGGATTTCTTATGTATTAGATAGAGATGATTGGTCAAAAGCGTTATGCCAAAACGAAAATTTAAATATGTCACAAAGTGTCATCAGATTTGTCAATGTTGTGTATGGTTTTGATTTCTAAATTTCTGTATGAAAATATGTAATTGTTGTGTTTTAACATTCTATAGGGATTTAAATATTAGAATATCCATGGTTGTTAGAAAATAACAGTTCCGGGGCCTGGCGGGATGGCTCAGTGGTCTAAAGCGCCTGCTTGGGAAAGCTTGGGCGCCTTCAGGGACCACAGTTAGATCCCCGGCACCACATGTTGCGTCAGCCCTGCCCTTGAGGCGGGCTGAGCCGGCCATAAAAATTAGTGACTTGGGGCTGGGGAGATAGCTCCGTGGCACAAGTGCCTGCTGGGCAAGTGCAAGGCTGTGAGTTCGAACCCCAGTTCCGCAAAAAAAAAAAAAAAAAAAAAAAAAAAAAAAAAAAAAAAAAAACAAAAACAAAAAAAAAAAAAAAAAAAAAAAAAAAAAAAAAAAAAAAAAAAAAAAAAATTAGTGACTAAACAAACAAAGGTTCTGAAACAAGAAAAAAAATAAAAAATAAAAAAGAAAAAAGAAAATAAGCCGGGCGTGGTGGCTCACGCCTGTAATCCCAGCACTTGGGAGGCTGAGGCAGGAGGATCGCTGCAAGTTCGAGACCAGCCTGGGCTACAAAAGTGAGCTCAAAGCCAGCCTGAACTGCACAGTGAGACCCTGTCTCAAAAAGCCAAAAAAAAAAAAAAAAGAAAATAACAGTTCCATTTTATGTCGAAGGTATTTTATATTCAGATAGGTAGTAATATTAAGCTTACTTCCTCTGTTACAGGGTAATGCCATTAAGCTTCTTTTATTGATATTTAACAACTAAAGTTTGAAGACCAAAAATTAGATAGATGGGCTACAAGGACAGCCAATGTTTCGGCCCTAGCCCTTCAATGTCAGTCAGGACTCAGGACACGAGAGAACCTCTGCTGTGACATCTTATAACTCAGTTGAGTCCTCGATTTTCTGATCAAGGAGAGGATGGGGCCACAGAAGAAAGTGATCAACAATATATAGGTACCTAAGGAGAGTCACCTGGAGAGAAAAAATCTCTCAGGCTTTCACAGAAAGCAAATTGGTCAAGCAATGACCTTGACTCATCCAGATGGCTGACAATGACAGAAGATCTAAGAGCCTTGTCAGATAGGAAAAATTAAATTTGTATTTATACACATCTTTCTTTAACTTGGTTTTAACTGTCCAGCAGAAAAGTACAACCATAAGATGTGAGAAGTAATGCCATATTAACATGCTAAGCTATAAAAGGCTCAAGTCACTAACAACTTCTTTTTTTTTTTTTTGCAGTACCAGGGATTGAACTCAGGACCTTGTGCTTGCCAGGCAGGCACTTATTCCACTGAGCTATCTCTCTGGCCCCAACAACTTCTAAAAATTACCAGCTGTACTAAATTACAGCTTACTACTATTATAGACTATTGAACTATGTAGGATTACATTATTGAATTCAAGAACCTAAATTCTTTGGACTGGCATTAAGTATGAAAAGGTCTTCTAAAGAGTTCTCCAGGGGCTGGGGAGATAGTTCCGTGGCACAAGTGTAACGTTGTGAGTTTGAACCCCAGTCCTAAAAAAAAAAAAAAAAAAAGTTCTCCAAACACAACTTCTCTAACTGCAGTGGTGCATCCATCACTGACACAACAAAACAAAACAAAAAAGGGGCATATGTTGGAAGCCATGGAAGCCAGAAACTTGGTCAAATATGTATAAGTGGCACTAGGCCTCAGTGCCTAAGGCAGACAAGCTATCTCAGTCCTGAGATAAACATCCTGACTGGTTAACATCAGCTATCAGTCACTAGGCAACCTTGTGTCACGTATTACTAACTTTGCAAAGGTATAAATAATCGTCCATATTGTTGCTAGGGTGGGGGTGGTTGTCTCATAAACCAGGCAGAGGAGTGACTACCTAACTGTGCTCTTGTCCTGTCTATCTTTTCTTCATTCCTGCTGCTATTTCTCCCTGGGTAGGACAGATCACACTGAGGAACGGATGTCTACAGAATGGGAGGTCAAGAGTAGAAAAATTTGTTGGGGTATAGTAATAGCTCCTGAGAGATGGGAAGGTCCCCAAATATGTTGCCAATGAGTTCACCTCTCACAGGATGTTTTTATAGAACAAAATCATGAAGTGGATATAATATGGGTCAAAGTTATGATCAACCAATGAGACTGTAAGTATATTTGTTTAGGTAATACCGATCCAAGGGTATCAGGAGCATATGCAGTGACATTATTAACCTTGGTCAGTAATCTACAGTCTTTGTAGATTGTCTTCAGATTTGTTTGTTTGTCTTTTAGAGACAGAGTCTTGCTATGCAGTTCAGACTGACCTTGAGCTCACGTATGTAGCCCAGATTGGTCTCAAACTTGCACTGATCCTCCTGCCTCCGCCTCACAAGTGCTGGTATTACAGGTGTGCGCCACCACGCCTGGCTGTCTTTAGTTTTAAAGATGATTGTCTTTAATTTTAGAGGGTGGGAGAGGACAGTCCAGCCTAATGAGATAATGGAAAAATCTCAAAAGGGCAATACCTGCCAGGCGTGGTGGCTCACACCTGTAATCCCAGCACTCGGGAGGCTGAGGCAGGAGGATCGGTGAGAGTTGAGACCAGCCTGGGCTACAAAAGTGAGCTCAAGGCCAGCCTCAACTGCATAGCAAGACCCTGTCTCAAAAAGACAAAAAAAAAAAGGGCAATACCAGTATTCTCCAGCCTCCTTCGGCCCTTAGGGAAGTGTGTAGAAGTAGCATTACAACTTTAATCTTCAAATGCACCTGTAGCCATAGTTTCCATGCATTCTCATCTGCACCGACTTCCTCAAGGACTCCTCCCTGTCTGACTTCTACAATATTTTTATTTATTTAACTGTTTCCAATAATCTCATGGCTATTCAGTTTACCACTGCAAACCCAGTCTCCCCACCCTTGTGACAGCTTGTTGCCCAGGATAGGCACGAAATTTTCAACTCAAGCAATGAATGCTCCTGGCTCAGCTTCCTAAGTAGCTGGATGATTGGCACCTGCCACCTCATTCGGCTTCATTTAAAGATCCTGAATCAGACACAGTGAGTTCCCAAGCTCTTGAAAGGGAGGAATCCAGGCCAAAAAAGTGGGGGGACACTTCAAATAAAATCTGATGAACGTGAGTTTCACCTCAGTGTTATCAATGTTACTAATAGAGTCTATCTCCTAGGACAACGGAACAATTTTGCATAATATCATGATGTTGTATACGTTGTGACATTTTGTGAACAGTCACTGAGTTTAAAAGAAAAAGAATGGAGTATTTTAAGTGTATGTACTATGACAGCTTGTCAACCTGTGAATGAAATAGGCATGGCGGCACCCCACAGATTATAATTTCTAACAAGATGAACATTGGCAACAATAACACATACACAAGAAGCTCTTTGGAGTCCTGAATACTTTATTACTCTTTTTCAGTTAGGGTTTACTAGAGGCTGAAAAACTTTTTTCAAGAGGAAATGGTTCTTGAGAAAACAGCTGTGGGTTCCTGTGGCCCGGTGGACAGACTCAGGTGGCCTTACTTGAAGGCACTGCTTTAGAAATAAATACGTTCCTGGCTGGGCCAGGTTTATCAGTCTATCTAGCTCTTCTTTTCCTCGTTCTTTGCTTTTCGATTATTTATTTTTCTTTATTGTTTGGTCAGTTTCTTACTTTAAATTTAGCTTATTGCTTCAATTTATTTTTGGTCCAATATTGTGTTTTAAAGCCATTATGATCAGTTAGTTTATCAGGTAAACCTTGAATTTTCTTTTGACGTGACTTGGAGAAAGTTTTTACCAGATTTCCTCAAATTTGTCATGTCTAGTGTAGCTTTTTTTTTGTCTTTCTGCACTGGCAATCAAACTTGGGATATTGCACTTGCCAGGCAGGTGTTTATGCTGCTGAGCTACCTTCGCTGTCCTAGTACAGCTTTTGAAACTCCAGGGAGAGGGCAGTGGAGGATCAATATGGACAGATGAGAGCAGGTGGGGCCCCTTTTTTCTGATACGAGAGAGGAACTGCCCAGCACCCAGGGCACTTTTTTTTTTTTTTGTCTTTTTGAGACAAGATCTCACTATGCAGTTGAGGCTGACCTTGAGCTCACTATTGTAGCCCAGGCTGCTCTCGAACTCACACTGATCCTCCTGCCTCAGCCTTCCAAGTGCTGGGATTACGGGTGTGAGCCACCTCATCCGGCAGGGGGCATTTATTTATGCAGTCAGCATATGAATAAGTTTACAGAGAGTTTCAGGGGAGGGTAGGATCAGGCACAGGAAGAACATCTAATCTTTAGCAGAACAGCATGTCTTGGTGCACGCCTTGGAGGTTTTATGGAGAACAAGGGCGGACGTGTCCATATTATCAGGCGAAGGTCGGTCACTGTGTGTCAGCTCCTTGAGCGCCACACACTTCTCAGGGTCCCCTACAAAACTCGTGAGAAACAGTGGCCTTGAGCTAGATAGCTGAGGTTCAGACATCTTTGCCCACAACACCAAGTTATTTTTTTTCCATTTTAGAAACAATTTTATAGCTGAGTGTGGTGGCGCACGCCTGTAATCCCAGAACTCGGGAGGCTGAGGTGGGAGGATTGGTGAGAGTTCGAGACCAGCCTGGACTGCAAAACTGAGCTCAAGGCCAGCCTGAACTGTACAGCGAGACCCTGTCTCAAAAAGACAAAAAAAAAAAAGAAACACTTTTATATAGATAGATTCTTATAAAAAGAAGCAGGTCATGTACAGCACTCCCAAATTACCAGTGAATAATCTTTATCTTTGGGCAGTGGGAAAAGAGCAAAGATAAAGATATTGATTCCATTCTGTTCTGAGTGGTTTCTACCTATGCGGTCAGTTTTTCAAATAGTTTCTCTTCTTTTGCTGATTTTTTTCTTTCCCCAATGTTAGAGTCCAGTTTTCCAGTCCAGCTTTGACTTTATTTGCAACTTCTTGGTCAGTACTCTGTAGAAGGTGCTTTCCTCATGTTTAAATGGACCCTGGGGACACTGCAAGACCAAGCCAAAGAGTCCACAAGCTGTAGGGCCTCTCTGCCATCTCAGCTGAGGGCAGACTCATACTAGGACCAAGGCTCCTGGGAAACATGAGGGAAGATAATGTAATGTTATGGCTTATTTCTTGATGTCCTTTCCAAAAAGCCTTATGCAGCCCTACCCTGGGCTGTCTTAGAAGTGGCTGAATCTAGCATGTGTAATTGATCCATGGTGCAGCGCTCACGTGTAATTGACTCCTGATGCAGTGCTCAGATTAAGGATGCTAGGATTAAGTGAGGGTGATCACTAAATCAGTCCAGTCATTGATTTGGCACCACCCTGATTCCATTATTCTGGACACAATATAAGGGACAAAAAGAGTCTTGTTTTGTCCCCTGCTTGCTTTTTTTTTTTCCCCAATTATGGCCAGCTCAGCCTGCCCTGGGGTTGGAGCTGGCATAGCATGTGGTGCTGGGGATCGATCCGTGGTCCGTGCGGTTGCCTAAGCAGGTGCTTTAGACCACTGTGCCATCTCACTGGCCCTTCCCCTACTTGCTTTACTACCTTCCATCTGCCATGAGTTGTTTCTCCCTTGGCCATGCCACCATGCCTTGGAGACAGCAACTCTGAACGGAAACATCTACAAACTTCGAGCAAAATAAAATTCTCCTTCTTTAACTTCGGGTGTCAGGTGTTTTGTTTCAGCAGTGAGCAAAGTAACTAGCACCTGGCTCCAGTCAAGGTGGCTCAGCACAAGCTAAATGGGAAGCAGCAGGTGTGATGCCACTACAGGCCCTCAGCATCACTCCCCAGCCTGCCGATACCATCCCATGGAGCAGGAATCAGGAAGGCTCGGGTCACCAGATGGCATAACATGTTCAATGTGACTGAGACCAAGACATTTCCTACTTGTTATGAAATACGTTCGCTGAGGAAAGCTACTGACTACCTCATGGCAGCAGGAAAGGAAAAGCCACTGCAAATTCCCCAGTAGCATCTGCTCCCACCACAAGCATGGTTCAGAGATCTCAAGGCAGAAAAACTGACACGAGAAGTAGACTTTGGCTTCCGCAAAATGTCAACCTACCCCCCTATAAAAATCTGAGTCTCCTTTGAATGCTTTCTTATTCTTTTACAAGTTTGTTTGTTTCCTTGTGGTACCAGGGATCAAACCCAGAATCTTGCACTTGCCAGGCAAGCACTTATTTTCCTCAGCCCTAATTTTATTTATTTATTTATTTATTTATTTATTTATTTATTTATTTATTTATTTATTTATTTATTTATTTATTTATTTTCTGTGGGACCAGGGTTCTAACTCATGACTTTGCATTTGATGAGCAGGCACTTGTGCCATGGAGCTATCTCCCCGGCCCCCCTTATTTTATTTTTGAAGCAAGGTTTTGCTCTGTAGTTCAGGCTGGGCTTGAACTCACTACGTAGTCTGGGGTGGCCTTGAACTTGTGGTGATCCTCCTATCTCAACATCTTGAGTGCTGTGCTAAGATTACAGGCATGTGCCACCATGTGTGACTGCAGCTGGCATTCTTATATGGCCAGAATATGATCTAGTAGATGTATGGAGTCTAGGAATTGTATGCATTGGTAAACAGATTCTGCTTTGATGGGAAGAACTTCAAGGAAGGTAACCTAATAGAATATATTTTTCTTGTACGCCCTGAGAGGGTAAAAACTTGCCCAAGAAATGGCTCGTTCTGAGTTCTAGCAAAAGTCACTTTTGAACACATTGTTTAGGATCAAGGAATGAACACGAGGCATTTAAGCACTGTGTGGGGTCAGTCTCTAATTACAAGGACCTGTGGCAAATTAAGTTCTGGGAGGGGGCTATGGCTTTGAAAAACATTTAAGATGTTTAATAAGTAAGATGAAGAGGTTGGTTTTATTTGGATGGTAAGAGAAGGAAAAGAAAGAATGATGTCTCATTTTCCAGCCTGGGTACCTAGGATGGGGCTGGGGAGATTTTTGACAAATAGTTGTCAAAAATTATAACTCAGTGAAGCTGGAAAAGTTAAAGTAAGGAAAGGAATACACCAAGAAAAACAAAAAGTTTCTTCTTGGACATGGTGAGTCTAAAATGATCATGAAAAACTTCAGGAAGACACAAACAGACAGCTGCTGGAGGAATGAGTCTGAAACTCAAGGGAGGGATTAGGCCTGGGTATAAATATGTGAGGACTGGTCAGCACAAAACAGAAGCATAAAAGTAAAGTGAGCATGAGGTGCACACCATAACGAAGTCCAACATTTAATAGGAATCTGGTCCTTCCACATGTCAATGACTTTTGCTTTTTCCAACTATACTGCCATCATATCCTAGACAACTTCCTCCCCCTCCTCCTCCTCTTCTCCTTCTCCTTCTTCTTCTTTGTATTAGGAATTGATCTCAGGACCTCGCCTCTGAACTAAATTCCTGGTCTCTTAGACTTCTTGCTGAGCTGACATTTGATACAACATCAAGGAAAACACTTCCATATTATGTTCCAGAGGACATCCTCCTTTGCCATTATTACCTTTCCAAGGCAATATGACGTCCCTATATTTTTCTCCCTCTTGTCAACTGAGTTTTCTCTAGGTCTTTAAATAGTACATGGACTCAGTGAAATCTTCTGCACAAAGTCCTTCCAAGATAGATCAGAAAATAGCAATTATCTTGAGTATCCTGACCACCGACTACCAAATTACCACTCTGCTTAATCAAATGCAGAAATGTTACTTTTTCTCAGTTCTTTTTTGATTATATAACTTTGTTCAGTGTCTACTTAGTCAGCATGTTGTTACTATAACAAAATCCTGGAGATAAATAATATTTAAGGAGAAAAAAGGTTGTTTGGGCCCACAGTTTTCAAGATGCCAGTCCAAGATCATAGAGACCCATCATTTTGGACCACTGGTCCGAAGGACTGGTAAAGTACAGCAACAGAAGTGAGACTATTGGGCAAGTTGTTCCTCTTGTGCCCAGGAAGCAAAGGGAGAGAAAGAGAGCAAAGTCCTGTGATCCCCTTGAAGGGACACACTCCCAGGGACCTAAGGATCTCCAGCTGAGCTTCTCCATGAGTTCCATCATTTCCCAGTAGGGGATCAGGCCCTCAATACATGGGCCTGTAAGGTGCATTCAAGATCTAAAAAATGCTTATAATAAAGCTATGCTTGTCTTAATGTAAACATCTGATTATTGCTGTTATTTGGTCCATTGTTTTTCTCTCCCTGCATGTCTGCATGTGGCCACAACAATGATTTAGTTGCCTCCTCACTGTTGGCATAAAACCCCTCACCCATAATGCCAAGGAGGCAAGGTTCATTTAGCCTCATGGCTTTTCCGAGGATTCAGTTCATAGTCTGCCAGGTCTAAGACAGAAACAATGCAGCAGAAGCCCTAGGGGGCAGAAAAGCTGCTCTCCTCCTGAAGGCAGGAAGCAGAGAGATTGGAGAGGAGACTGGAAGCGGGCCATGGTTTGTGGCTAGAATTCACCCCAAAGCCTCAGGCAGTCATCATGCGGTTGTAGAGTTCAGGATCTGTTCAATGCTAGGATTACGGGTGTGAGTGCTACACCCGTGCTGGGGCACACTGCATACAATATGGGGGAGAGAGGCCTGCTCTCTGAGCTCGCTTTTAGTTCTTGCTGCTTTTGCCGTCTTCTGCCACCATGAACTGCTGTCCTCTACCATGTACCACTTTGCCTTGAAGCCAGCCCAGTATGGACCAAAACCTCCACAAACTGAGCTAACTAAACTTTTCCTTCCTTAATTCTGCACATCAGGTATTTTGTCTCAGCAAGAGAAAACTAAGCAAGACAGAAGGAGGCAAAATGGCCTTCGAGTTCTGGGGATTCGATTCAGTGGTAGAGTGTGTGCTTTGCATTTGAAAGCCCTTCAGCTTGATTCACAGCACTGAAAAAAGAAGAAAAGAAAGTCAGAAACAGAAAGGATGATGTTAGGCAAAATCAGTTGACAGATTGCCCGGTATTTATAATTAGGCATTCAATACAATCTTTTTATAACAACCAGAAAGGAACTTGAGTGTCCATAGTCTTTGTTTTGTTTAAAACCCACAGAGCTTCTCTAGCTAGAAAGGAAAATGACTACAGCACTGGGATGAAGGCTGGGGATGGAGCTCAGGCCTGGCGCAGCAGGATCCAGCTCTTCAATGTGATTCTCAGCTCTGCAGACAGACAGACAGACAGACAGATGAATAAATAAATAGATGAATAAATACTATAAATATTTTTATGTGCCAAGATATTAACTTTTCAGTGAAGGATCAATTAAGAAATAAATTTAGCTGCAAATAACCAAGAGACAGACTGATAGAGGCAGAGGGGTGCAGCAGCCACTCCGAGCTGTGGTTGGCATGGGAGGCTCCTGTCTATTTTATCTGCCATCTTTAGCTTTTGTCATCTCACAGACACGACGCTGTTCCACTTTTAAGTTTCAGGTCCCCAGCAAAAGGGGGCAAAGGAGAACAGAGTGGACAAAAGGGAAAAGAAATCTCTTGGACTAGTATTTTGCCATTTTGTTCAGAAAAGGTGGCCTCTGTGATTTTGACCTTGATCTTGGCCATCTCCACCTATAAGGGGATGGAGAGATGGAGTCTGTAGCTTTTATGGCTCCTGTGGGGAGAGGGAGAGGGAGAGGGAGAGGGAGAGGGAGAGGGAGAGGGAAAGGGGGAGAGAGAGAGAGAGAGAGAGAGACAGAGAGAGAGAGAGAGAGAGAGAGAGAGAGAATTGCCAATCAAGTACTTTTGACTTAGGAATAAATCTAAACTACATTATTACTTCTGCATATTTCCTGAAATCTTGTGAGCAACACATTTAAAGCTAATTTACTTCTGCAGATGTCGACTTCTATTTACATAATTCTCACGATGATCTCATAGCAAAGCTTCCGGTTATATAACCTAGCTGCCTTCTAGTTTTCAGCTCGAGGCGCAGGGCTCCAGCGCCCAGCATCCTGACACCTTCAGTCACTGGAGATGGCCTATTTTATCAAAGTGAACCAGGAAAATGACTGAAAATATTTCTACTTGCAACTGAAGGTAAATGGGTGAAAAGTATACACTTTATAAGTCACATGACTTTTTAAAAATTAGTCTCTGACATTTTCCAGTGGTGACGGGAATTTCTATGGTTGGCAAGCAACAGTACCAAATATAATTTTACCTCTCTCCCCACGTTTGCCTTGCTGGATACATTACATAAAGCAGAACTGGTGAGATGCGAAGTCCAGGAATAGGTTAACTGGAGTTTTTTCACTGGAAAGGACGTCGTCTCCACCTGGTGGACAAGCTTAGCTTTGCCGCGCCAGCAGCGCCGCACCGCGGAGTCAGGATTTGTAGAGTGCGACAGAAGAAACTGTAAATCAATAAGTTATCAGTGTAATCATTCTTCCTTTGATGACTGCCATAAAGTTAAGGGTGACTTATGTATGGAAATTATATTATTCTTCGAAAAGCGCCTTTACACGCTACGGCATGGAGATCAAGGATGACTGAGCGATGTAAGAAATCTAACCCTAAAAGCCGTCCTTTGCGACGTTGCCAGCGACGAGGCGTCATAACGTCCTGAACAAACAAGATGCTTCACAGTGCTTCCTGACTGTGCTCACACAAACAGCAGAACGTTTTTCTCAGGAATTCTCCGGAAAGCCCGCTTCCTCCAGGGTTGTCGGCGTCCGTGGCCCAAGAGCACTGAGGCGGGTAGGGCAGGAGTGGAGAGCGGGAGGCTCACACGCAGGCCTGGTTTTCCACCTGTTGTTTTATAAAAACTGATTTTTCTGGGGTATACAAGTTTCTCTGCTAGTTATTTATTATTTATTTATGTCTTTGTGAGAGTGTCTCACTATGCAGCTCACTATGCAGCGCAGGCTACCTTGAGCTCACTTTGTAGCCCAGGCTGGTCCTGAACTCACAAGGATCCTCTTGCCTCAGCCTCCAGAGTGCTGGGGTTATAGGCATGCGTCACTATGCCCCACTGCTCATTACTATAATAGATATTTTCTGTTCTGCAGGCTCAACCCAGGTCCTGGCACATGCTGTGCATTCTGTCACTCCCACTTCTTTTAAAAATGTTTTAAATGTCTGGCGTAGTGGCATATGCCTATAATCGCAGCACTCTAGAGGGCTGAGCAGGAGGATGGCAGTTTCAGACCCAACTTAGGCCATTTAGTGAATTAATAAATGGAGGGGGTAGGGTTGGTGGTGGCTGTGATCCAGCTCAATGTGAAGAGTGTGGATGTAACTGCCAGCAATGAAGAAAAAGAAGACCATAACCCATGTATAGATTATAAGAACGAGTTTTTGTGGTTTTGTCATTCATATGTCTTTTCAGTTTTATTTTTTTATTATGGCTGGCTCAGCCTGCCCTGGGGGTGGGGCTGGTGCAGCATGTGGTGCCAGGGATCGAGCCTCGGTCCCTGCCATTGCCTAAGCTTGCCTAAGCAGGCACTTTAGAGGATGGAACCATCTCACCAGCCCCTCAGATTTTATTTTTTGAGACTTGATCTTACTCTGTATTTCAGGTTGGTAGTCAGCTTGCTGTGCAGCCCTGGCTAGCCTCAGGGCAATTGACCTACTCAGCCTTCCAAGTGCTGGGATACCAGGTCAGTCTTTTTATCATTAGTACATGTGTGTACTACCTAATGATTACAGTCCTCATAGGGAGCTGGTGCACAAAACAATGTATCCTAGGGCCAGCCAAATAGCTCAGCCTGCTGCGCTGGCCCTGCCCAGGGAGTGCGCAGAGACAGCAATGAACAACATGGGGAGTGGAGGCGCACCTGTAATCCTAGCTCTCAGGAGGCTGGCTGTAGACAGGTGGATCACTGAGTCTGATCTAGTAGTTAGACCCTGAACACCCTGTAGACCCTTCCCTAAAAATACAAAATAAATAAATAAAATGCATCTTAATTAAAAAAAAAAAAAAAAAAACTTCTTCCTCTTGCTTTCCCTCCACCATTGCTTACCTCCACTTTGCAAAATATCTTTCCTATTCTTTTATCTTGCCCTTTATATTTTGAGCTTTTTCAAAGAAAGCATGTAGTATTTAAACTTGCCTGTCTGATTTACTTCACTTAAGATTATGGTCTCAATCGGGCATGGTGACACACATGAAACCCTACCAAATGTAAGTTCAAGGCCAGCCAGGGCTACGTAGTGAAACCCTGTTCAAAAAACCAAAGTGAAAACAAACCAAACCAAAGGTTAGGGTCTCAAGGTACATCCATTTTACTACAAATGATGCAAATATATCTTTCTTTATGGCATTGTATGGCAATACCAGATTTTTATTAATACTTTTTTTTTTTTTTTTTTTTTTTTTTTTGAGACAGGGTTTTGCTATGTAGCTCAGGCTGGCCTTGAGCTCACTTTTATAGCCCAGGCTGGTCTCCGTACTCACACTGATCCTCCTACCTCAGTCTCCCAAGTGCTGAAATTACAGGCATGCACCACCATGCCTGGCTTAATATGTTTAAATAGCATAAAGATTACACTGCTTGTGTGGAGTTGGTCCAAGTACACATTTTAATTCTTCACCCCCTTCCCTGACCCGCTGTCCCTCCTTCCATCTCTTGATCCTTTTCCTGATGGAACAAAACCTAGCTCCCTACTTCCTATGACCTACCTTGTCCTTTGCCCTCATATTCTGGGCTTCTCATATAAGAGAAACAACAGGGTATGAAAGGTTGTATGTCTGATTTATTTCACTTAACAATATGGTCTCAAAAGTGCGTTCATTAGCTGGGCGAGGTGTCGCATGCCTATAATCCCAGCACTTGAGAGGCTGAGGCAGGAGGACTGGTGTGAGTTTGAGACCAGCCTGGGCTACAAAAGTGAGCTCAAAGCCAGCCTGAACTGCATGATGAGACCCTGTCTCAAAAAGATGAGAGAAAAAAAAAGGTGTTCATTTTCCTGCAAATGACTCACTTATTCCCTTATTCCTCTTTATGGCACAGTACATCATTGTGTATATCCTATTTTGTCGATTTATCTGTTGATGAATATACAGGCTGCTTCCAAGACTTAGCTATTATGAATGGTGCTGCTCTAAAAGAGTATGCATGCATCAGTGTAATCTGGTTATCTTTAAATCTCTGGGGAAGATACCTAGGAGAGAAATACCTAGGTCAAATGGAATTTCTAGTTTTAGCTTTCTGAGGAATCTCCATATTAATGCCCAAAGTGCTATACCAGTTTACATTTCCACCAACAATGAAGGGTCCCCCATCCCCACCCCAGCCTCACCAACATTCATTATTTGATTTCATTATAACCATTCCCTCTGGAGATGAAATCTTGGTATTTTGTTTGTTTCTTTGCTTTGTTTGAGACAGGGCCTCGCTATGCAGTTCAGGTTGGCCTTAAGCTCACTTTGTAGCCCAGGCTGGTCTTGAACTTACAACAATGCTCCTGCTTCAGCCTCCAGAGTGCTGGCATTATAGGCATGCACCACCATGCCTGGCTCAGTATTTTCTTTTTTTTTTCAGGACTGGGGTTCAAACTCACAACCTTGCACTTGCCAGGCAGGCACTTGTGCCATGGAGCTATTTCCCCAGCGCACTGGTATTGTTTCAATTTTCATTTCCCTAACGGCCATTGATGCTGAACATTTTATGTATTGGCCATTTGTGCATTCTGAGAAGTGTCTACTCCTCTAAGTTGCTCATCTTTTGATAGAGTCTTTAATTTTGAGGGTATCTACACACACACACACATACACACGGTTTTTTATATATTCTAGATGTTGGTCCTCAGCGGCATTGCAGCAAAATCTTTTCTCTAGTCTATAGATTTTCTCTTCACTTTTTCACTCTGTTGTTTCCTTTGCTCTGCAGAAGGCTTTCAATATATGATCCCATTTGTTTTTAGTATTATTTCTTGTACAACTGGGGTTGTGTTCAGTCTTTGTCTATGCCTGCGACTTCAATGTTTTACTTAGTTTGCCTTCTAGCAGATTAAGTATTTCAGTTTTAATCTTTAGGTCTTTGATCTACTTTTAGTTTACTACATGGTGAAATGTATGGGTCTATATTTAGTCTTCTGTATGTATATAGTCAGCTTTCCTAGTATCATTTGTTTATTTGTTATTTAAGGGTCTACAGGGTGTTCATGTTCTCACTACTGTATCAGACTCATAGTGATCTGCCTCTGAGAGCTGGCATTACAGGTGTGCACCACCAAGCCCCATCTCACTTGCTGTCTCAGTGCATCCCGGGGCGGGGCTGGCATGGCAGGCCTGGGGATCAAATCCTCAACCCCCGCACCAGCTTGTAGGCACTTTAATCCATTGAGCTATTTGGCTGGCCCTTCATTTATTAAAGGTATTGTTCCCGCAAATATATATATATATATATATATATATATATATATATATATATATATATATATATATATATATATATTTTTTTTTTTCATCACTGTCAAACATTAAGCAGCCAGTGTGCCTGGGGTTGTTTCTGTATCCTCTGTTCTGTTCCACTGATCCACATGACTGTCCAGTATTGTGCTGTTTTCATCCCTAGAGCCTTGTATCTGGGATTCAAATCTGGGATTTGAATCCTACAGCTTCAAATCTGGGATTGTGATGCTATCTGCTTTGGTACTGTTGCCTAGGACTGCTAGTGCTATCTTTGGTCTCTTCTGGTTCCATATAAATTTGAATATTGTTTTCTGTAGTTCTGTAAAAAATGCTGTTGCTACTGAGACTGCATTAAATCTGTAATATCAGTTTGGGAAGTAAAGCCATCTTGACAATATTGGTTCTGCCTATCCAGGAACAGGGGATATCTTTTTCTCCTCCTCTTCCTCTTTCTTTGCTACAGGTTCTTACTAGGTACTTCAGGCTGGCCTTGAACTCACTATATACTACAGGCTGGCCTAGAATTTGTGACAATCCTTCCACCTCAGGCACTTGAGTGCTGGGATTGCAGGTGTGTGCCACCATGCCATTTTGTGTTTATTTAGTATACTGCTATACTACTATGGTTATTAATTCTAGGAGTCTTTTGATGGAATTTTCCTGGGTTTTCTTTTTATTTATTTATTTATTTATTTATTTATTTATTTATTTATTTTTCCTGGGTTTTCATCATGTCAACTGTAAATAATGATAATTTGACTTCTTCCTTTCCTATGCATATTCCATTTATTTATTTATTTATTTATGCTTGCCTGATTTCCCTGGGTGAAGTTTTAAATACTCTATTGAACAGGAGTGGTGATAGTAGACATCCTTTTCTAGTTCCTGATTTTAAAGAGAAAGCTTTCAACTTTTCCCACAAAAACAAACTTTAGAAAAATCAACTAAGTGAGGCAGCCATCATAGCAGCCTCCATCTGGAGGAACCCAGGTGCCAGGCTCATCCTCCATACCATGGGGTGGGCAGCCAAGGCACAAAGTGCCTGGGACATGGCAATGGGCCTGTCCAGAGAAACTCAGGAAGCACACTGCTGAAGAAAAACCCAAGTGCTTGGTTCTTCTTAGATGAAATACAAGTGGCAAATGTATGAAAAAAACATCCAACATCACTAGTCATTTAAAAACGCAAATTACAACAACACTGAGATTCCATCTCACAGTAGAAAGAATGGCTATCATCAAGAAGCCCACCAATAACAAATGCTGGAGGATCTGAGAGGAAAAAAGGAACACTTCTCCACTGCTGGTGGGAAAGTAGACTGCTACTACCAATATGAAAGTCAGTATGGATCTTCCTAAAAAAAAAAAAACTACCATGAGAGGTCCCATTTGATCCAGCTATTTCCCTTCTGGATATCTTTCCAGAATTAAAATCATCGTATGTTATAGTTTATGTCTAGCTGTCTCCCCTACAGTTTGAGACTTGACTCATGATCCACTGGGATTATGTGTTTTAGTACTGATGAGATTATGGGTTTGAGTACTGCTGGAATTATTTGACTCATGATCCACTGGAATTATGTGTTTTAGTACTGATGGGGTTATCAGTCTGAGTGTGGCTGGGATTATGGGTGTGGCCTAAGGTGGATAGGCTGAGACAGAGAGCCTGAATGTAATATAAAGAGAGACAGAGAGACAGATGCTTGCTGTTGCTCTCTGCTGCCCTGGTTGGCTGGTTGCCTCTGTCATGATTGTTGCTGTTCCACCACCATGAACTGGAAGGTCTCTGCCATGTGCTACTCAGCCTTGGAGCTGGCCGAATATAGACTGAAATGTCCAGTAACTATGAGCTAAATAAACCTTTCCTTCCTTCATTATGAGTGTCAGGTATTTGTCCCAGCAAAGAGTAAAAAGTAACCAAGACATCATACCACAGCAATATATATGTATCCATCCAGCACAATTTGTAATAAGTAGATCTTGGAAATAACCCAAATGCCCAATAATTGAGGAATGGATACAAAAGATATGGTCTTTTTATGCAATAGAGTACTACTCAGCCATAAAGAAGGATAAACTGTAGACCTTTACAGGTAAATGAATCTAACTACAGACCATACTATTAAGTGCAATAAACCAGACACACATTAGCAAGCATTGTATTGTCTCCCTAGTGTAAGAAAGCTTAGAAGGTAAACAAAATACAAAATTACAATAGATATTTTAAGTGGGAAGAAAATGTTCAAAAAGAAAGAAGAACTTGGATGGAGGAAGGGAAAACAAATATATATATATACAACTACTAGTAGTAACACTAATTTCTAGTTCCTTGAAAAAGCTTTGTGCAAATATTGTTTGGACAATTAAATGTCCATATTTTGTAACTGATTTAAAGAAAATTATATGCAATGTATTAGCCATTGTTACTCTATTATTTTGTTTTTAAATTTTGTTTTTTTTTTCTTGCTATAGTGTGTTCTACTGCAGAACATCAGAATGTACATTCTTCTCAGTTGTACATAAGGATTTCCCCCCAAACAGACCATATATTAGCTCACAGAATATGCTTAAATAAATGCAAAGGAACTGAAATTATCCCATGCATATTATCTGACCATAATTCAATGAAACTGGAAATCAGTAGCAAAAGAAACCACATCATAAATACATGGAACTCAACGCTCTCCTGAACAACCACAATCACAGATAGGTCAGAGATGAGATTAAAGAAATAAGGCAAGCCGGGCGTGGTGGTACACGCCTATAATCCCAGCACTTGGGAGGCTGAGGCAGGAGGATCAAGACCAGCCTGGGCTACAAAAGTGAGCTCAAGGCCAGCCTGAACTACACAGTGAGACCCTATCTCAAAAAGACAAAAAAAAAGAAAGAAAGAAAAGAAAAGAAATTAGGCAGATTCTACAATTAAATGGTAACTGCAATACAACATACTGGAACTTATGGGACACAATGAAAGCAGTCCAACAAGGGAAATTTACAGTAGTGAATAACCATAGCAGGAAAATAGAACAAATTCAAATAAATAGCTTAATGTCAAAACTCAAGATTCTAGGTAAAGAATGAGTCAAGCCCAAAGCTCATATGAGGGAGGAAATTATAAGGATCAGAGCAGAAATTAATACAATGGAGACTAAGAAAACAATAAAAAGAAACAAGGAATTGAAGAGTTAGTTTTTTGAAAGATTAAATAAAACTTATAAACCCTTAGTCAATTTTATCAAAAAAAAAAAGACTCAAATCTATGCAACTAGGAATGAAAAGGGTGAAGGTCCTGTAGAAATCTAGAAGATCATCATTTGAGAACTCTAAAAAGTTGGAAAACAAAAAGTGGACAACTTTCCAAATACATATTAATTATGAATGATGAATTAAGATATAAAAATTATAAATTAAAATATCAATCAATGAAGTTGAAGATGTAATTAAAACCTCACCAACAAAGAAAAGCTCAGGTCCTGCTGAATTCTAAAAGAAATTTAGTGATGTTCATTTATCCCACTGAAGTAGAAATTACAGTGGATAGGAGGGGAGCATAAACTGTAGGATCTGGCCTGATGCTTCCTGAAACACACAAAGGTTGGTGATCAAGTAAGATGGTATGTATGAGAAAGGTAAAGTTACATATGAATAGGAAAGCATCAAGTGTATTAATGAACTTGGAAGTTATTATTAGAGGAAATCATATGGAACAATGTGATTTATAGTCTAAAGATTTGAATGGAATTTTGACTCTGAAAAAAACAAGCCAGGCTTGATGACCAAAACCTATGATCTACACACTCCACACTCCAGAGGCTGAGGCAGGAGGATCACTGTGAATTTGAGACGAGTTTGGGCTTTATAAGTGAGTGCAAAGCTAGTCTGAAATATGTAGTGAGACTCATTGTCTCCAAAAACTGAAAACATCCCCGCCTAGAAAACAATAAAGTTACCAAGGGGGAAGGGGAACCTAATGATTCTTCTATACACATGAGAGATAAAGGAAGGCAATGCTAGGACAGAAAACAGTTTTCTCTGGGCATCTGGTGAGGGCTCTAAGCACAACACAGACTGAGTGGGCTGACCACCCAAGGCTGGAAACTGAGGAATGAAGAGATTCCTTCTGGAAATGCTCAACTGTGCCAGTTGGCTAGTAAGTGAGTGGAAAGACTGTTAAGTAGTTACAGGTCAGAGGTTAGACAAAATATCTTGCCTATGGATGTGGCAAGATGTAAAGATGACTATGAAGGAGAGGAATGGTTTGTTATTTTCTTCCCTGTAAGGCTAGGGACAAATCCTTTGAGGTTTCAGGTTTGTAATTATACTTACAGGAAGGAGTTCAGTCTCAGATACAGAAATTCCTGTTCGAAAAATGATCTTTAGCCAGGTGTGTTGGCACATGCCTGTAATTGCAGCATTCAGGAGGCAAAGGTAGAAGGATCATTGCAAGTTCGAGATCAGGCTACAAAGTGAGCTCAAGGCCAGTCTGAACTGCACAGTGAGATGTCGCAAGATGATGGGGGGGGGTGATCCTTTCATTAGGGAGTGAAAATTGGCCCTTTATTTCAATCACTGATATACCTTTGTGTTAGGAATAATGAACCCAGGAAACCATGTCAAATGGGATGTTGAGAAGAAGGCTGAGGATTGCCCATTGTATTCTCTCACTAAACCATACAAATAATGCAAATGCCAAGTCGAGAGTTTTAATTCAGGTGATTTATTGTAAACAGGATAACCCTAGGACTCCACCATACTGGCTGTGTCACATGCTCTCTCTTTCACAACAACTAATCAGAAAACTTTGAAAAAGCTCCTGGCAACTAATAACTTAGTGTTTAAAAAATCTCATTTGGAAAGCAGAGAGTAGAGAGCAGTATCGGGGTAGTCTGTTATTGCTCATGGACTGCAGCTGGGACCAATTTGCATGAACCCATTAGTATGCCTGAGTGAGCCAACAGCAGCTCTAGATCTAACCTGGAAACTGGAAAATACTGGAGCACACTGAGCAGCAAGTGCAGCCTCATGGAAGACTACAGAAGATTGCTTTTACTTCTCTTCAGGTGCCTTTCCTCATAGAAATGACACTTTAAAATTTTACCCATTTTTAAAAAAGAGCTAAAAATTATTCAGTAGCACATAATTTTCCACACAAAAGATAGGTGGATTTTTATTTACCTTTACAGTGATGGATTTAAGCACTCAGGACTAACTTTAGATTCATCTTGTATATATTTGCAGTTTGATGAAAAGCTGCATAGCCTACAAATGCATAAACCCAGAAGGAAGTGATGCCTTCACACACCTTCTGATGGACAAAGGCAGGCTTCACACAAGGAGGCTCTGGAAGGCAGGGATAGAAGGACAGTTACAGCACCACAGCGACCTGACAGTAGAACTGGAGTCCCACTTTTGAAAGCAGTCTCCTTAGTTGTGACTATATCATTCTTGCCCCAAATTGAGATTATCTGGAAAATCAGAAATGTAAAAACTGAGGTGTGAAAAGACATGACTTCGCAGAAAAAACTCCTGGCACATCATGTCATGTGGAGAGACAGAGGGCACTCTCTGCCTGAGTTAGCAGACAACAGGACACTTACTGTTGCTAGTGCCTGCACGTGGAAATAGAATCACAATTCCTCTTGGAACAGATTTTGATAATAGTAATATTAAAACTAAGTTTTAATATTTTAAGATAGCTATTAAGTCTACAGTAACAATTTCACCTAAAATAGTATCTCATGAAAAAAATATTTTTTAAAGTCCACCCCAGTCATCATCTATGCATTCATATGTTTACATATTTAAAAAAATAACACTTAAGGCAAGATTAGACTGGTAGCAACAAGAGATTTTAGAGTATGGAGACCTATTTAAGAATGCATGGTTTTATTTTGCGTATCTCTAAAAAGGTGGCTTTGTATTTGTTGCCTTTTAAATTTATGAAGGGGAAAAATATTTTAATTCACACACTAACCACAATTCTCCATAATTAAAAGTTATGGATAGCTACAGAACTGATGTTGGAAAAGCATGTCACACACTCAGCAGGATCTGACGCTGACACAGTTTGTCCTTGTTAAGTACATACAGCAGCATAGTGATGAGAAAAAGTAAGACTGATGAAACACTGCAAACCAACTATGAACATTAACAATGTTGATATAGTTCAATCAGGAAGAAACCACAATAATCCTGAGAAATTCAGTTTGGGACAAAAATTGATGTAAGGTAAATCTGTATTTCTAGTACTGTAAATAAGCAGGGTATTCTAGGATTTTCCAGCATTTTACTAGTCGGAATAAAAAACAAGTTTGTATTTTATAAAAAGATTAAAACCATGCCTTATATAACAGTAATTTTACTAATAAAATAAAATGACATTGCTTTGTGCATTATCTGCCAAATGTTTTCCACGGATTTATATGAAACCATAAAGTAGAAAGCAAATTTGAAGATCATCTTTTAAAAAGGCAATTAATGCCTTTCTAAATATTTTGAAGCCTTTTCTGTCAACCTAGGATGCTTTTTTTTAAAAAAAAGCTAACTTTTATATTCATCAGACAAATGAGTATTTTACAGAACAGGGGAAATCTAAGAACATCATTATCTGTAGCAGTTATATAAGGAAAATTTCTCTTAAAAATGAAAAGAGAATTTTAAAATATTTTAAGAGGCATGTATTTTAAAAATATTCTACATCTATAAGATTTTGTAATTTAATTACTTTGGATTTTTAATATTTCTACATAATAACATTTGATAACTTTTTTTGTTTGTCTCTCTATTAATGAACCAGAAACTAGTATAGAGGCCAAGATTTTCCCATAGGCCTGGAAGACTCAGGAATAGATCCACACACACTTTTCCACTCTCAGAAATCTTCAGAGTTTTGCAGCCATGAAGTTAATATGCGGTTTCACCAGAGGAAATAGTGGCAAACCACGCTTGAATTCGGTCATGTTCTGAATCACTTCAGGCTACAAAGAAAAAAATTTCCTTTTAGTGTGTTTCATTTAAAAATTAGACTGATGGGGACGCCAACTTTTTGGGGCAGGGTGCAAGAGTGCCTTGGTGTCTACCACAAATATTGTCATCTGTCAAACTTCCTTCTAGACTGATAGGCAAGGGGTCATGGATTGGCTGGCGTATGTCTCGGCCAGCAGGAGCACACTTGGGGTTCTCTTGGCTGTACAAGGGCTGGTGCCTTAGTATTAAGGCTCCAGCAGAGCACAGAGCATGTGTCCCCCAGATGTCTCTCTAGATGTTTTAAGTAAGGAGGTAGTGGGGGGAAAAGTCAGGAGCTTTCAACAGATGTGGCCAGAGATGACTTACTGCAGAGTGGTGCAACTATTCAAATAATAGGAGCAGCAGAGGAGGGCAGAGGCTGAACAGCCAGGACTCAGGGACATACAGCAGAAGGTCATGCAACACATGGTCCTAGGTCTTGTGGACGTAAGACCCGAAGAGCAAACTACTTTTAAACAGGAGGTATAGTATCATATAATGTTTCTTACTTGTGGTAAGGGTGGTGCTTGTGACAAATTTACATCATTTTGACAAGGGAATTCTCCAACAACAGGACCTGTAAGAAAATGCAAGTTTTAATGCTTTGTACTAGCTTACACTTGTGGGCAAGAGCAACTTTCTTTTTCTTTCTTTTTTTTTTTTTTTTTGTAGAACCAGGTATTGAACTCAGGCCCACGTGCTCAAGAGCAACTTTCAAAGATGCCTAATTCAGTGCATTAAGAAACCAAGGCAGGACTAGTTTGTGCGCCCAAGGACTAGACTGTACTTTCTATCTGGAGTGTCTCAGTGGTGTTCTGATGACATCACTGAGTTCACAAAGCCCTGGCTGCAGCCCAAGCATAATCTGGAATCTGGCACTCTGGCCACCCATAATAAAACAGTAGAACAACCTAGAAGGACAGGAAAGTTAATGGTCACAGGGCACAAGTATGGCCAGGTACAAATAGCACACCAAAGATGGAGCAGATAAACTGGCTTCATATGGCTTTTTCTTTCTGTCTTTTTTGAGACAAGGTCTCGCTACGCAGTTCAGGCTGGCATCATACAACTTCTCTGGAGATGTAATTAGCAACCAGCTGTGCTTTCCTGAGAGCCCTAGGCTCGCTTGGCACTGTCCTCTCTTCTTCACTGCTTCATTATCCCTCCCCCCTTAATTTGGCCTCAATAGAGCAGACCCTGTCTCTGGGTCCCTCTGTCCACTCCTTTACTTTCTGGTGGTCTATAATGAATGTAAGGCACAACTGTCATATGCCTCACTCTGATCCTAAAAGTAGACTTAAAGATAAGGTAAAAGCCAATACTTACATGAATCCATTTCCCTGGCAAGAACATGGACTGATACCTTATGTCTCCTTGGGGCATCCACTGCCAACATGTCCTAGGGAGAAAGAAGAGGAACGTCACCTTCTGCCCCACAAAGGAACCCTAAGTGAGGCTTTCTCTAAAGACTAAACTATCAGCCATTACACAGATACAGATGCTTCCCTTTCCCTTTATATTATCTTGCCTTTGAGTAGGGGTATATGGTGGAGCTCAAACTCAAGTCCTTCTGAATATCTGATGAGTGTTCTATCATTGAGCTACAACTTCAGCCCTGGAAAGAATCATTCTTTTTTTTTTTTTTTTTTTAATAATTTTTATTTTTTTCTTGTTTCAGAACTTTTGCTTGTTTGTTTATTTATTTTTTTATGGTCAGCTTAGCCTGCCCTGAGGGCTGGGCTGGCGCAGCATGTGGTGCCGGGGATCGAACCACGGTCCCTGCAGCCGCCTAAGCTTTCCTAAGCAGGCGCTTTAGACCACTGAGCCATCCTGCCAGGCCCTGGAAAGAATCATTCTGAAGCCTACTTACAGATGGGAAAACAGCCCAAGGAGATTAGTGAACTGTTCAGATTCCCATGGTTAACATGTGCTTCTGTGGGGATTAAGTATCTATCTTAGCACTTCCCTGGATGCACCTGGTGATTTTCAGTGTCTACAGAGAGATGGCCTGAGCTTACTTAGGGGACAACCACAGCCCTTGCTTCTTTAAGAACCTTCTCAGATTGTGCACCAAAGCCTTGTTGCTGAGATCTGGTTTCTCATCTATTGAAAGGAAAAGGAAAACAACACTTATCAAGTCCTGCCTTGTGTGAGCCAGTCTCTCAACCCTCTGTAAGTTAAACTTCATGATGATGCCTGTTTTGGCAACAGGGGCTTTAAGACACAGAAATATTGACTTGGATGAGCTGTATAGCTGCTAAGTGATGACTGCTCCCTCTGCTCCCCATGTTACTTTGAGGGATCGCCCTTGGTTACTGTTACGAACGTCGGCAGTGTTGCGCTGGCAGGTGGACCCTGTGGGAAAACATCTCCCAAACCAGACCCTGATGCTGGACCTTCACTGTCTTTTCCAAAGGGATACAAACTGTAATGAAGCTTCCTCTGATGCCTTAGCCAGAGTTCACAGTTCATATCTTCAAAGGGGAAAGACTAGTCGGCAAGAATGAGTTAGTTATGGTGTGGTGACTATAGGTCTGGTCCTGTATGGCTGCGAAGGAAGCCTTGCTGGCATCATACTGTCAGGCTGTCCATTGTGGTTGCCCTACGTCATGCTGTCAGAACAGTGCAGATGCTCCACAGGCTGCTCCAACCTCCAAAGCCTCCTTAGGGAGCTTGGCCTGTACCAGCCTCCAGGAACATGTGTCAATGACAACTTCTTACTCATTGGATTAAGAAGTTTGCTTCCAAATGTCTTCATATTTATATTTATTTATTTAGAGACAGAATCTCACCAAGAGACAGGCTGGTCTTGAACTTGTAGTAATCCTTCTGCCTCAGCCTCCCAACACTCCCAATACTACAGAGTATGAGCCTCCATAGCTAGCTCAAAGATCTATCCGCAACCCCTTTTCACTCAGCTATCACTACGCTCTTGTCAACCTGTACTAGCAGACCAAACACTCTTTGATTTCAGGATTATTTTCCATTTCTTGACCAACTCTGGGCAATCTGAATTTTTAATGAAATAAAACCACTTTCTTGTAAATTGTGACTTAAGGCTCACTACAATCGTAGGAGGTATTTGTAGGCATTCTAGCCACAAAAGGTTCTCCAATAAAATCAGTTTTGAAAATGTTTTGTCAATCAAAATTAAGTAACTACTGGGCAGACTCGTTATTATCGGGTTCCTTGGAGCTTCTAAAATGCTAATACTCTCTGCGACTCCTTGAAATGGGAGCAGGAGAGTCGCCTTTCCCAAACTTTTCCCTGAGGACCCTATTAATATTTTGTAGGTGGTTAGCCAGAATAGCACTAGGGAAATACTCTTTTCATTTAGCTGAAGTTTAATTATGAGCATCCTCACATACGTCCCCCACATATATCTTTTTTTTTTTTTTTTTTTTTTTTTTGTCTTTTTGAGACAGGGTCTCGCTATGCAGTTGAGCCTGGTCCTGAGCTCACTTTTGTAGCCCAGGCTGGTCTTGAACTCACACCAATCCTCCTGCCTCAGCCTCCCGAGTGCTGGGATTACAGGCGTGCACCACCATGCCCAGCCATATATCATGTTTTAAGAAAGTATTTTTTTTTAATAAAGGAGCTTTTTTTTTTTTTGGTCCTTTTTAAATTTTTTGTTGTTGTTCTTTTTCAGTACCAGGAATCAAACTCTGCCTCATGCTTGTCAAGCAGGCGCTGCGCTGTTGAGTCACATCCCTGCCCCAGGAGTAGTCTTTTTATTTGAGACGGGGTCTTGCTATGCAGTTAGGGTTGGCCTTGTGCTCTCTTCTGTAGCCCCCCAGACTAGTCTTGAACTTGCAGTGATCTTCCTGTCTCAACCTCCTGAGAGCTGGGGTTATCAGGTTCCAAGAGTATGTCGCTATTTTCACTAACTCAATACAGTAACAGGATACTCTTTTTTTTTTTGAAATATGGGTTTCACTGTGTTGCATAGGCTGGACTCAAACTCCTGATCATACACAAAAACAACAAAAAACTCCTGAGTAGTCAGGTGATACTCTGACCTTAGATGCCTGAGCACCAGTATTACAAACATATTACTACATCTGAAAGAAACTTGGGTACGTGTGTATTGAGACAAAGTCTCACTATGTAGCCCAGGAAAGCCTCACACTTGTGATCCTCTTGCTTTAGCCTTCAACTGTTGGGATTCCAATCATATGCCATCATGCCCAACAAGCCGGGCACTTATTTGTAACTTTCAATAAGTAACATATTTGTGGAAAGCAAAAAGCCTTCCCATGGTAGTAAATTGCATTAGAGCATTGTCTTTATTTGAAACACAATGATAATAGTAGTAGTAGTAATAATAATGATATCTCAGGCCAGGCAGGGTGGTACACACCCATAATCCTAGCATCTGGGAGGCTAAGTAGGGGAAACCCTTTGAATTTCCAGTGTGGGATATAAAGTGAGTTCAAGGTCAGCTTGAACTGCATAGTGAGACCTTGTCTCAAAAAGACAAAAAAGAAAAGATGCATATCTCAAAAGTAAAAAAAAAAAAAAGAAGTAAAAAAGAACCGAATGTGACCACTATCTAAGGAACAACACCTAATTGGTTATGGCAGAACACCCATAATACAAACACTTAGGAGGCTGAGGAGGAAGATTCCAAATTGTAGCCAGCCCAAGCAACTTAGCAAAACCCAGTCTCAAAGAAAAGGGCTGAGTGTGAAGGCCCTAGGTTCAGGCTTCAGTATCCCAAACAAATACCACCACTACCTATCCCCACAAAGTAAACCAGTTTTAAGTGGTAAGTAAACACAGCCAAAATTTATTTTAGGCACAAAACTCTGATATATTAGGGAAGAAACATTCTTAAAACTTTACAATCTTGGAGACTATTTATTAAATGCTACTAAATGCTAATCACTACACATCTAATTCCAATAATGATACAATCAATAATCTGTTTTGTAGGTAAGAACGCAGAGACAGGTAACTTGGCCAAGGTCACAGAATTACCAGTTGGTGGCAGGGCTGAGCGATCTGCATGCAGAGGCCACACATGCCTGTTGTTCCACAGATAAAAGAACCTCAGGAGACCCTAACATGAGTGAGGGAGGTTAGCAGACCTGAGAGACCACTTTGGACAACTGAATAGCCTAGTTGCAAACATGTCTTACAACTGAGTCTCAATATCAACTGGGTCAGAAGATGCCCCAAATACTTAGGCTTACAAAACATCTCCAGGAACCCAGCCTGAAGGGGTTCAAAGTCGCCACACATAATGTAGCATATACTGCTCCATCAGTCAAAAGTCTAAGTAAGTAAATAAATATAGCTTACTTTGTAGAATTTGATGATATCTTCCTTAGTTAATGTCTTTAAATACGCAACTTCTATATTATCTGAAAAGATAATAAAACAATACATTTTAAATATTTCTACATTATACAGTGTAAAATACTACGCCACATAGTAATACATTTCACTCTAAAACTCCCAAGTATCCATATATTTTTTAAAGTGACCATCTGCTCCTGCAAATAGGAAGGGAAGATTCCATGTAAAAGTAAGCAGATACAGTGCTCTAGGGAAAGTCTGGCTCAGAAGCCATGCCCGCTGAGGTTCACATCCTGGCTCTGTGCTATTCGCTTCGACTTTTCTAAGTCTCAGTTTCTGCTTGTGGAAATTGGGGAGAATAACTACTTGAGAAGGCTGATGTAAGAGTTAAGGAAATGATGGCCCATAACATGAGGTGAAGCATGTGCTAAGTGCTCTATAAAGGGAAATACTATTATCATGAATAAGAGGTCCAACTTCTATCAAGAAAAGGAAACTAAGGCCCAAAAAGGTGACTGACTAAGACTTCAGTTTACTGGTGTTAACAGTGAGAACACAACTCAGGCGTATGGCTTAGTGCTCTGTTGTTAATCTCTATTCTGAAGGGTAAGTGAAAGGAAGCTAATAGGATACTTCATGCAGCACAACTCTTCCAAATGGGAAAGCTGGGACAAATCTTTGGAGATTTCTTTTTTTTTTTTTAAGAATTTTTAACTTTATTTATTTATTTTTTTCTTGTTTCAGAACCTTTGTTTATTTATTCACTTATTTTTATGGCCGGCTCAGCCTGCCCTGAGGGCAGGGCTGGCACAGCATGTGGTGCCGGGGTTTGAACTGCGGTCCCTGAAGCCACCCAAGCTTTCCCAAGCAGGGGCTTTAGACCACTGAGCCATCCCACCGGGCCCCTCTTTGGAGATTTCTAAAGCTAAATGTTTGAACTCCTGTACTTCCAGGGTAGCGCTTGCCTCAAGGGAGTTCAATCTACTTTTTCAACTGTTCAGTGGTACTGGAAATAGATACCTATGTATCTGTGCTTATTAATAATATGAAGATAGTGAAATTAGATTTGTTACTAATACACTAATGTGTTACTAATGTGAGGTAGAGTCAGCTCTGGTTTTAGAAGAAAAGGAGATAAACACCTTACCTCTGTCAAAATTGTATTGCTGAGAGATGATCTCCCCCCAGTATTTAGCACACTCTGCAGACAGCTTCTTTGGTTTGTCTAGTCGCCGAATTGCTAATGCTTGAATGTGTTTTTGGAAGGCCTCTTCTGTCATATCTTCTATGGACTTTTCCATGGTAATTAAGAAGGCTTCCACCCTGCTTTCCAGGTAGTGAGGAGGCTTTTCTGACTGGATGATGAATCGCAAGCCCTGAATGCCATTGGCTCGACGGGGCCCACTGAAGACAATATATCCTGAAACAGCACCAGTAAGTCAAGATCTTGCTGTCTGAGACTCAGATCACTTTTGATCTCTCAGGGAAAACAAAATCTACTTTAGAGCTTTAGACTATGTAAAATAATCTGAAAAGCATAAGCAAAAATTTGTGGATGATGTTTTCTTCTTAGAAAAAAATCCCAGTCCTATTCATCAGACTTCTCATTCTCTGCTAGCCAATTCTCATCAATCAAAACTGAAGTTTTTCCCATTTCCATGAAATGCTGTCCTCATTTTCATCCCCTACTCACTGGTCCTAATTTCTTTGCTGTAACAATTACATTCCTTATAGGAACCAAGTGCTACTATTGCATTTCCTATTAGGTAACCTGTTTGTGGACCACTGGTAGCTTGTGAGCCCACACCCTGTCACATTTCAGCACCTTTTCTAAACTAAGCTCTTCTGCTTCCTTCAACTGCTGTGCACCGATTTCCCACTTCTCCCCACTTCTGTGCCTCTGGGTCCTACTTCTAAGAAACTTTCCATCTTCAGCCTAGCTTTTAGTCTGCACAGCCAGATAGTAAAATTTAGCATATTGTACTATTTCCTTTATAGGTCTACATCCTGATTTGATTATGATCTCCTTAAAGGGAAAGACTATCCGTAACTTGCCCATTTGTCTAGCACCTACATGAAACTTTTTTTTTTTTTTTTAATGTTAAGTTCCTGGAGATCCATCCAAATCCTTTTTCATTGGTTCCCTACCAATAGGGGGCTTCTTTGGACATCTCCCCTCACTGATCAAGATCCTGCCAAGATCTTCATATTTTTAACAGTGCCTAAAATTCTGCAAATCTAAGTACTTCCTATGGTATATGTTCTGGGTTTGGGATATAGACAACAATAAGGGACCAAACTGGCCCTCCAGAAACTCAAAATTTGGTGATTATAAGCTCCTCTGGAAGGCTTGTGTCCTATCTTGGTACCCCTAAGTCTGTCTTTACTATCTTCTATTGCCTACCTAAGATGTCTTTTTTACTAATGTGTGGAATATATTTTATTTATTTTTTTCTTGTTTCAGAACCTTTGTTTATTCACTCATTTTTATGGCTGGCTCAGCCTGCCCTGAGGGCAGGGCTGGCGCAGCATGTGGAGCCGGGGATTGAACCGCGGTCCCTGAAGCTGCCCAAGCTTTCCTAAGCAGGCGCTTTGGACCACTGAGCCATCCCGCCGGGCCCCTAATGTGTGGAATATAAATACAAGTGCCATCTCATTAATAATTGCCTTAATGCATATAATATATTGATTATTTATCTTTTAGGAATGGACTTCCAGGACACAAGTCTCTCTCAATAGAGAATGCCTGATGATGCACAGTCCAAATGATTCTACATGTGGAAAATGTTTGTGGAGGACAAAGGTTTAAGGTCTACAATATCCTGTCAGTCCCCGACTCCCTTCTCACCCAGCTGCTCCTTGGTGCGCAGGGTATTGAAGCAAGGTTCAGAGATAATCTGACAGAAGAGTTCCAGAAACATATTCTCCGAGGTGCTCTGCATGTCTGTTTGGTAGTATATCTCAATACCGCAATTATTGTGAACTTCATTCCTCTGTTGATAAACAAACCATCCTCCTAGGAAGTTTCAAAAAGATAGCAAAAGGTTCAAACATTTATTTGGAGTTTTATAAGTAGCGCTGTCTGGTCACTCACACGTATAACTTCCTGCCTGTGCGCTACAGCAGGGAGGGTGCAGGGAGTCAGCTCCTGCCCTGTCTGCTCCAGCCTTTACTACATGAACTTAAAATGTCACTTCCTTCACGGTTCATGATATTTTTCTTTTAAAACTGTAGCCGGGTGTGGTGGTGCATGCCTGTAATCCCAGCACTCGGGAGGCTGAGGCAGGAGGATTAGTGCGAGTTCGAGACCAGCCTGGGCTACAAAAGTGAGTTCAAGGCCAGCCTCAACTGCATAGCAAGACCCTGTCTCAAAAAGACAAAAAAAACAAAACAAAAACAAACTGTAAATATCTTGCTGTGGCCAGTTAAATAAAAGGTTACTTAAGGCATTACCTACAGATCACTTGGCTAAATCAAAATAATTTAACACCCAGTAATCTGAGATTGGGAATTAAATTGGGCTATTTTTGAGTATGTAACTTGCAAGAGAACACTCAGAGGTCAAAAACATAAGAATTCTAGGACAGGAGAGAAAAAGAGGAAAATAGAGTGAAAGAAACAGAAAGATAAATATATCTCCTTGATTTGTTCTTTGTTGTTTTGAGACAGGGTCTTGCTATGTACTTCAAGCTGGTCTTAAATTAATTATGTAAACCCAAGCTGGCATCAAACTTCAGTGATTCTCCCTCCTACCTCAGTCTCCCAACTTCTGGATTACAGGCATGCACCACCATGCCCTTTAGATTGGCCATACTTTTCTTGAAGACAAATACTGTTTTTTTAAATCTTGGTTCAAGACTGGGCATGGTGATGTGTGCCTGAAATCCCAGTGTTTGGGAGGCTAAAAACAGGAGGATTACTACAAGTCCAGTCTGTGTAGTGAGACCCTGTACTAAACACACACACACAGAGAAAATCTTGGTTCCTAGGGGTTGAACCCAGAATGCTAAACATAGTAAATAGGTGCTCTCAACTAAGTTACACCCCCAACTGCAATGCTATGGCTCTTGAAAAGCAGATCTCCATTCTTCCTTTCTGCTGTGCTCTGTAGCAACTGAGGAACAAACCAGAAGTATATAATAAATCACTACCAGCTTTGCGAAGATCCACCACAAAAAACAGAGGAGCACTATTTAGGTATTCAGCAAAGATATCCTGAGGAGGCAAGAATATTTGACTTGTTT